>JAJEKV010000002.1:41131133-41377985 GCA_021234155.1 Isoetes taiwanensis
CTGGCCTTCTGGAAAAAAGCCCCATGCAAATTGGGTTGGGTGAATATGGAGATTCCGGCCAATATTAGGGTTCTTGAGGCCGCTTCTCTGCAGCAGAACCGGAGTTTGGAAAGACCCACAAACCACTACGGTGCATTTAGCATTGATTACGATTTTCAATTGTGGGTTTCCTTCTACTGATGCAATCACACCTTGGGCTTTAAAGAATTTACCAGATTTGCTCCCAAGCTTAGGATTCTTGAAGATCGATTTGCTCCCAAGATTAGGGTTCTTGAGGATTTTTTCAGCTCTGCAGCTTGCCAGAATAATCGCTCCGGCAGATGCAGCATCTACAAGCCATGTTTCTGCGGTCGATTGTTTCGATCTGCTACAGATTTTCGCCATAGCCGATCTGTATTCTTCGCCCAGAAACAGCTTCAGTCCGTATTTTTTTCGTAGGTGCTTAAGAGGCCGCCTCCTTCATACATATTGGCCATGGAAGGGCCTTCAAGAAGGGAGAGGTCTTGGCAGGAAAAATATTTGCCCTTTTCTAACACAATCACTTTGAATCCTCTGTTTGCAAGCTCCCCTGCTACCACTCCTCCGCTTGATCAAGATCCGACCACAATTACGTCGCAATTTATCTCAATTTCTCCTGAATTTGCCCATTTAAATTCAACCCCTTTTGATTTCAAACATGCAACCAGATCTTCCTTGCCGGATTGAACATCAAGTACTGCATCTTCAAGCGGCCTTTTCCATCTTAATTCCATCAAATACTGCATCTGCCATAACCGCCAACAGGCCATGCCTGCGGCCAGATATGCCACATGCCAAATCCGGAACCCTAATATCATTCGAAAACCAAAAACCTAATATTTGACAAACCTAAAACAATAAAAGCCCCACAACCACACGATTTTCCTTTTCTTTAAAATCAATGGCTAACAAATGGGTGCACTCTAGAAATACCGTTTAGTACGTCCACGTGAATACGCCCGTGAAATCATATGAAAACCATGCCAAAAAGCGTACAAAAACACAAAAGAAACCCCCTGTTATAATGCTACATATTCTAAGCTTCTGGGTGCTCATGCTACAGCAGGGAGCATATGGATCCCAGAAAGAGGAAATGCCCCTTGCAAAGACCTGGATTCGGCCGACCACAGCGAGCTACAGCCGACTGCCCCATTTTTGTTGCTCGGATCTACTACTCTAAAAGGCGACCGCTCCGAAGCTTTTGGTTTGATGGGTAGTTTGTACCCAATGATTTCAGTGATTTCTTATATTTGCAGTATGATTTTAAGAAAACAGGGGTTTCAAGCTGGGTATTGCTAAGTAGTGGAGGAGGGCGGAACCACATACAGAAAGGTAGAGCTTGAATCCGTCGAACTATATTGTGTGTTAAGGCTTGCTGATAAGGAAGGCTCGACCATTGGCTTGCTTTATGAATTTATGCTCAGATATGAAGCCATTATAATGAAACATAAGGCGGAAGATCAACAAAATAAAGACAAGTAAGTGTTCGGATATGCACTTTATTTTGCTGCCCTGTTTTGGTTTATGATATAACATTAATTTAGTTTGCTCTGCCATGTTTACTTTTACATTAAATAGTTTACTTTGCTGCCTTGTTTTAGTTATTTATGATGTAATATTAATTTAGTTTTCTGCCCTGTTTACTTTGCTTCCTTATAAACTTTAACAATAATTTAGTTTGCTTTGCTATCATGTTTTAATTATCTATGATCTAACATCAAGTTAGTTTGCTGCCCTGTTTACTTTGCTGCCATCTTTTAGTTGCATGGACACGAGATGGCAGAAACACAAAAAGCCAATCCATTTTGTTGCTTATCTCTTACATCCCTTGTGGAGGGAGTCACGAACATATATAAAAGATGAGGTGATGGATGGGTGGCTGGAGTATATTGGTAGAGTGAGAACTCCAGCTGAATGCACAATTTTGTTTGCTCAACTAGATGCATACAAAAATGGCACTGGAATGTTCTCTCATCAGTTAGCATTAGATAAAAGTCACCAGGCCAAACCTGTAACTTGATGGGAGCATTTTGGCTGCAAGGCACGTGAACTCCAAGCTCTAGCAATTCGTGTCTTATCTCAGGTATAATTGCTTTTTTATTAACGTTAGATGTTTCTAAATTAGTTATGTATTGTGTCCCTAAGATTAATGCATAGTTGCTATTATTGCTAGATTAGTTTATATAAATATGTTTACATTATTTTAATATATAGGTGTTATATTTATTTAGGACTGTTCAACAGGGGCAGCTGAAAGAAATTGGAGTGCACATTCACTTGCACATACTAAAAAGAGAAATAGGCTTACTCCTACTCAACTAGAGCGGCTTGTGTTCATCCGAGAAAATTTGAGAATGATGCATAAGTTTGAAAGTGGAACTAATGAACCAATGCAAGTGCAATTTGATCATCA
Organism: Isoetes taiwanensis; assembly: GCA_021234155.1. Classification (NCBI taxonomy): domain Eukaryota; kingdom Viridiplantae; phylum Streptophyta; class Lycopodiopsida; order Isoetales; family Isoetaceae; genus Isoetes; species Isoetes taiwanensis. Next base: position 41,133,565 of record JAJEKV010000002.1, read on the forward strand.
TTTTTATATTGTTTGATTAGTCATTAGAAGAATACTAATTGGTTTCTTTGCTAGGTGTCTTCTGATGAAGTTGATGTCGAGAAAAACCCTGATGTGGCTTATGTGGTTGATGACTTAGATAGAGAACTATACAAGAATTTTGTTGATGAGATTATGGATTGTAGGCGCATAACTAGAAGTAGAACAGTAGCAGCTAGAGCTGATTATAGTTATGAAGAAGTGTCTCCTATAGAACCAGTATCTAATCAAAGAGGTAGAAGTAGGAAAAGGCGTCGCCTATGTCCTTCAAATGAAAATATTATTGTGAGGAGATCTTCGAGGCTTGCAGGAAGAATTGTTGCTACTGCTGATGCTGAAACATCATCACATGAAGCCAATGCTAGCACTTCTGCTCAGGTAATTAACAATTTTTTCATTTGTGAAATATTTTGGATGTAATGTGTAGGGTCAACTGTCCTTAAGTTAATTGAATTTGGCAGGTGCAACATAACTTGGAAGTAGAAGAAGTAGTGAATTGTAATATTAATGTAGCAATATCTGATTCTGACAATGATGACAATTATGAAGAGGTTCAAGAGGATTCGACAGATATAGATTCTCCCGAGACTGAATTATCTGACGAGGACTAATATGTGGCTCAATGGCTGGATGCTGATTATTTTTGGTGCTGTTTTGCGGCAATAAAGTTCGTGTTAATTGCTGTAATACATTGTGTTCTTGGCTGGCTGCCTGCCCATTCCTGTCATTTATGCTGTAAACTATGTCATTTCTGCTGTAAACTATGTTTTGTGCTGATGAAAATGATGTATTGTCTTGCACACCACCATAAATATAAAATATGGTGCATGTGCAAAATCAGACTACTACAGGTATGTTAAATGTTAAGCTGCAGAATAGAATAGATTAGAATATGATTTTATCATCCACGGAGACCAAATAAGAGAATAGAGTAGGGAATGTAGAAGTAACTCTAAGTTGTATGTTAAGCATGGTATAAATTAGTGGCTATTCTTCGCCATTTGGCTAAACTTTGGGCTTGACCATTAGGGTTTTGGCGATTTTTAATAGGATAAAAATCTCAAAAAATAAAGAACTTTAGCCAAACCTAAATGAGGTTCTTCAAATTTTTTGAAAGATTCGCCATTTTTCAAGGTAATTTGCTTACTTTAGCCAGATTTTACTAGTTTTAGTTCAATTTTTTCACAAATTCCAATAAAACTCCAAAACTCTTGTAAATATGGCTAAAGTTTTAGTTTTTCTTTCTAGAATGGTTAGAAATTAGAGGAATTCCATGCAAGTATAGCCAAACCAAGTTCATGGTTTACAATTTAAAATTTCTTAATTTATACCCTGATGTTAAGTGCTTTATCAACGAAGCATACCACAATAAGAATAACCCAAAGCAACAATCCTGAACCAATAGTGGATAAATATTGCAAGGTAAGGAACATAAAATTAATTCTAAGGTACAAAGCCATTAGGAATAACTAAAGGTATTATGATTAATATATTTAAATTGAATATTATATTTAAGATAAGAAATACCTAATATGAGTATAACACATACACGTTGACGTATTTTATGTATGTACGCCTATGTCAGGCGTACGTATTTAGACGTATGAAACGTACGTTGCATTTTCATACGCATATTTTTCTATTTGTACGTATGAAACGTACGGAACGATACGCGTACGGTACAACACTGGCATGAAGCATTCCATCTCCATCAAAAACTGGTGCCCTGCCATTGGCTCGAAGCGAGGATTGGCACCATTTCTTAAATACAAGCCTTCCAAACACACAGGAAGAGTGCCTTTGATTTCTAATTTATGATGAATAGACATATCAGAAACTGGTGTAAATTTCCTTTCAACTGAACTCTTGGATCGGTAAGTAGAGGGAAGAGTTTGGCCCTCCAATTTGGGGATGAAATCCTTCTTGACTTTATCCAAATCAAGGGCAGCAAACATCTGCACAAGATTCCAATTCAAATTTGATGAATTTGAAGCAAAGGAAGTAGGTTTGGAGATCTGGATTTTTGGGATCAGAATCAAACTTTGGCTATAGAGCAGCTAATTTTGCGAGGAAAATGGCTATTTCTGAGCAGATTGGAAGCAAGGGGTATGGACTTGATTAGAGCGGAGAGAAGAACGCAAGAATTTCGGGCGTAAACCTCTGTCACGATTCACTGAAAGGGCGGTCCTCCTCTTAGTTTTGATTCAATCAACGCAGTCCAGCCAATTGGACCCATAAGTTCAATGGTCCATATTTTTTTTATAACTTTACAATTAAAATGCTAGTTAACATACCAAACATTGGCCATTAAAAAATATGGAGCTGCCAATTGCAAATAGTCCTTGCGCCTTCAAGGATCCATTTCATTCTTTCGACAATAATTTGGTATCATTTGCCACAAATTGCAAAAGCACTATATATTGTATCGAGTCAAATCGATCTCTGGATATAATTTGTTGTGTTTCCCAGGAGAAGTAGCAAACCTGAATTGGACTTAGGGCAAGAGTGGCATGCTACAAAAATGTGCAAAAATGTACAAGCTAGATATCATATCTTGAAACTTTTTCATGCTTTCTCGCTCAAACAACTATTATATCTAGATTTTTAGCCAAGACTATATAGAAGCGCGTAATACTGCATGTTTCTGCAAGTGTTTTCTATGACATCCATTGGCAAAATGTTGATAAGGATGCAATTGCATGGAGTAGTTGAGATGCTTTTGCATTGCTTTTGAGCTTTTTGAGAAAAAAATGGAGGCTAGGGTTCTCCAACTTAGACACATTAGGTTCAATTTCGCAAGTCCATGGCTGAGATCCTTTTGACTTAATACAAAACTCCTCTGCCACGAGCTGGGCAAAAGAAACATTCACGATGGCCTTGACCGCCACAATAAATTTATTGTCGCTCCTTATATAAGGTAGTGTATTTTCCGTTCTTAAAAAAATGAGAAGCTAATATTTCTGGGCTGAGCGCAGCCCTGGCCCTGACACGTATGCGCCCATTGCATTTTCAATTCCAATAAAATGAAAAATCTCTAGCCCACCACGTGCCAGAGGTAAACTGATCTGTCTGGACAGTAATAACGGTGCAACGGACTGTTGCAATAATCACGGTGCAGCTTGCATAATTCTATAGATAACTTGGTATATTCTGTAGATAATCACAGTTCTTATTATGATGGGTGCTGTTCGTACATGGATTTCATTGTAATAATCACGGTGCAATCTAATAGATCGATTACAATCTGATCTAGCATAAATATATGAATCAGTGGGAAGATCCGTCCATTTATGGAAGCTCTATCTGCCCACTACAAATTCTAAGCTTCTGGGTGCTCATGCTACAGCAGGGAGCATATGGATCCCAGAAAGAGGAAATGCCCCTTGCAAAGACCTGGATTCGGCCGACCACAGCGAGCTACAGCTGACTGCCTCATTTTTGTTGCTCGGATCTACTACTCTAAAAGGCGACCGCTCCGAAGCTTTTGGTTTGATGGGTAGTTTGTACCCAATGATTTCAGTGATTTCTTATATTTGCAGTATGATTTTAAGAAAACAGGGGTTTCAAGCTGGGTATTACTAAGTAGTGGAGGAGGGCGGAACCACATACAGAAAGGTAGAGCTTGAATCCGTTTATTTTGAATTGAATTTTTTTTTTTGCTCTGTTTTTTTTCTGAGCTTGGTTAAAAAAACCAGGGTGCGAAGCCAGTGGAAAGAATTGAGGTCTGCGCATCAGCTCCGGCAAGTCCGACATCGTCATACCATGGGCCAGTAGAAGGAAGCACGATGTCTCTGATTTCATGGCTAAAGGTGCTTTCTGCTGGAACAACAAGCATAAGCAACAGCGCAGGCATTTCGGCAGTTTTAAGGCTACATGGAGGAGCTTCATCTACTCCAGTAACTCCACCATTAAGCTCCTCAAGATTAAAAGCTCAAATTAAAAACGAATGGGATAAACTCTCACAGAGGAAGCATGGATAGATTGTCCAGCAACATCCTTCGGCAATGGAGCGGGTTCATGGAGTCCGGTCATAATGGGTCCGTCGATACTAAATCCGGCATCGCGGATCCAACAGAGCCATAATCATATCCAAGCGGCGGCAGTTCTGGCAGGCTGCAAGGCACAGGATGGGTGCATTACGCCATGTTCTGATGTGGGGGATTCAGAGCCCTCCATAGCCGAGCTGCTGAACAGGAGCTGGACTGGGGCAGTAAAACATATCCAAACTTCCCAGCAGGGAGCTAGGTGGCCGACATGGGTTTTGCAAAAACAGGGGTTTGAGCGATGGATTTGGGTACCAAAATTGTTCAAACTGCATTTACAGACAGAGCTGGGCTAGGCCGATTTGATCACGGAGCTCGTAGTCTCAGATGCTTGCATTTAGGTGAAGCAAAACTGTTTCAGAACATGTTCTTCTAGCAGGAAGCACTATCTGGTACATCTCATTGAAAAAAAGTTCTCAAATGGGCCTTTTTGGGGATTTGTTCATGCAAAAAAAATGTAGATCTGCTGGCCATCATGATTTGGCACTAGATAACAAGAATGGGAATTCCCTTCATCGTGATTTTGCTCTGTAAGCAGAACTATGACCTTTGAGGTTTCTTCGTCATGGGAAGACAAATCCACCATACAAATCTGGCTATCCCCAAAAGCAAAAAGACAGAAACCAGAATTCCAGACCCTCAAATCCAGGTATTTAGAAGCACAAAATAATAACCAGACTAGTCATGCTTGCTCGATTTGGCACAGAAACATTCTTCTGACTTTCATGACTTGCTCTATTCTCATTCTAAACTGCCTTATGCTCGTCTATTTTGCTCTATAGTTACAGTGCAGAATTCGGTCAGAGAGCACATCTATGCATTTTTCTATGATGTATTTTTTACTGTGTATATGTATTAATTCAATGGTTTATTTAAAAAAATATATATATAAGAACCGTTTAGGCCCCATGAGTTTTGAGTCTCTCCTCTTTAACATCTCTTCTTCCATTGACTCTCGTGTTGCTTTTTATTTTTTTGGCTTACAAACCCATGTCCAATGCTTCTATTATAACTTGCGTGGCCATAGTCATAGTGTCATTTATTAATGTCGTAGATCAATGTCCATAGCACAAATCAAGATTGCAGATACTTCTGATATTTGCAGATAATTTTTTAGTGTGGTTTAATCATTCATGTTATTGCCAATTGCAACATGTATGAACAATGTTGCTAGAAACAAACATATCTAAAATAAAGACTGTAGTACTTAACAAAAAAAGATCTTCGTTGAAAATCATGGAAAATCATTGGTTTAACGTTGCATGCTTAGGAACGTATTCTGTAATGTTTCAAACTAACACAAATTCATTACTGCTAGAAGAAGGAAACCCTAATATAACCCTAATGTAACCCTAATGTGACGTGGCAAGATGCCACGTCAGCTCATATGACTACTTATAGTCATGAGCTGCTTTTATGCAAATGCTTTTTGATTTGCGGACGTTTTTGTTAATTGATTGTGGACGCCATGTCGTATTTTCGTATAGTCTGTGTCTCCTAAAATGGTATCAGAGCCATGTTTACGGAAGATATGTTGAGAGGCGGGTCGAAGAAATTCTTGCTTGCCACTACGAATTTTGCTGAGTGCTTTTACGATCTGGAGCAGAATGCCCTTAGCTTCCTATTGACGTCAATCTTGATTGGATCTGGCGAGTTTTTCAGCAAGAACTGGCTAGTTTTTATTCTCTTGTTGGTGCAAGCTGGTGACAGATTTCTTGTTACAGTTTCTTCTTAAACCACAGTCAAATTTAGTATTTCTTATCTCAAAGTCATGGGAGGACCTGATCCATGGAAAATTACTCAGAATCCAATACTGGATGGTTCCAATTACGTCTCCTGGAGTGAATTTTTTGAGATTTATCTAGGTCTCCTCAAGTTAAAGAAGGTTTTGAACCCAGGATGGGATCCAGATACAAATCCTGATGAAGATGAAGAAGCTTTGGATCATTTGAAATCTCTGGTTGATTCTGAGATTAGACTGCAACTCAAGGAGTGCAAAACTTTTATGGAAGCTTGGAAATATCTCAAATCTTCCTGTGTAGTCACTGGTCTTGCAAAACAGTCTCTAATCAAACAGGAAATGGAGCAATTAAAGCTGACAACATGTGACAATGTGCAAGCTTACTTGTCTAAACTAAAATTCCCGAAGCAACAACTCATTGGAGCAGGAGGAAGGATTGATGAACAAGATCTGATAATCTTGACCTTCAGAGTTGTGGGGGGACAGATTTCAAAACATTATTGGCTCAATTAAGACATGCTCACAAAAGGGAGTTCAATTTACATTTAGAGAAGTACAAAATCTGCTTGTTCAAGAAGAATTGGAAGACACTAATAAGGTGCAGCAAGCTCAACTTCAGTTAGCTCAGGTAAATTTAGTTGTGGCAGATGCTACTAAACTTAAGCAAACAGAAAGATACAAACATCCAGATAAGCCAATTAAGGATCGATCTAATATTACCTGTTTTGCTTGTGGCAAGAAGGGGCATTTCAGAAATAGATGTCCACAGTTCAAGCAGTGGTTAGAATCTATAAGAACAGGGACTTCTACTTCTACTTCCACTTCCACTCCCACCCCAACACACCATGCATTCTCTGGGTCAGCAGTGTTGTCACCTTTGTTTTCTCATGAATATCTTGGTATGGCCATTACTGGTAATTTGGAGGACTTATCTTTGCCATATGACACTCAAATCATTCCTAACATTGGGCATGTTTTTGAGGAAATATTTGAGGTGAGCATTTATCTTGATTTGACTGTTACTACTGCTGCTCATGATGATGAGCAATTTCTTAGTCATGCTTCAGAACTTCCATTGATCTTTGGAACTTCAAATCTCAATGTTGCAACTCATAGTGGCATGCCTTCACCATTTCTTATGCTAGATTCAGGAGCATCTAAGCATCTTATAGGAGATGAATTGCTTAATCCTCAGATTGATTAGTCAGTTCAAGTTACTGTTGGCAATGGTAATTCATGTCAATCTTACAGCAAAGGGGAACGTCATTTAAAGTCCAATGATGGTGTTATTATTAAAGTTCCAGATGTCACTTATCTTCCTACTCTTCTCACGAATTTGCTTTCTGTTTCTCAATTTGATCTTCAAGGAATGACCATTATTTTTGGCAGTAAGAGAGTTTACATCACCATGAAGAGTCCTTTTGAACTTCTATCTCCTGCTCAACTTGGGATTCTTTTGACTGGCCACTTGAATAAAGGAGGGTTATATACTATGGATGCTCAGCCACTGTCATATGCCACTAGTTTCATTGTTACTGATATGACTGCAGAGAGTTTATGGCATGCACGATTTGCTCACATGGGTGGTCAAGCCATTGGTGAGTTGACTCGGTTGGCTATGGTTGAAGGACTGCCAAATTTAGCATCCAAGTATATTGAATGTGAAGCTTGTCATCTTGCCAAGCAACCTCAAAACCATCATTCAATTAAATTGGGATTATGTCTTAATTTTGGGATAAATTTTATATTGCACTTTTTTAGTAACTTTGTTAAATTCACTTTTTTAGTAACTTTGTTGCCCTTAGACTAGAATAGACGTTAACATATAATCACACACGGGAATATAAATTCACACCTTAACTTCAAATTACAAAATCATATATCATGGAACTCAAGTAGTACACAACTTTTATTAACTGTAGAAAAGATACATAGTAACTGTTTTTCATTTTTCCACTAGCATCCCCAAGGATATGAGAACCTTATTCCTTACATCTTGAGGTATTGTAACTCTCGCTGTTTTACTAGGAATAGTTTTTGGAGTCCACGAGTACAATACGGTTTCAATGTCTAGCCAAAGATCAGGATCACTTGGATTTCTCCTCCACCTCTTTGTCCAACAATCTGAATATCTTTCTTTATCGGTGACATTACTCAATTGATGTACTGGACACCACCATTCCACGCGCACCTTATTGAAGTTAACATCACCTTCTTCTTTGCAAATATCCGAGATAGTCCATCCCAACCACACTGGATAGGTCTCTAGATCTGCTGGTTTTACTACTACAAATTGGTGGCACTCCACGTCAGTAGAAGGTTCATAACAATCCATGCCTTGATATTTTGGCCTATCCTTCTTAGGACCAACATAGTGTTTATCAGATTGAGGAGGAGCATATGCCTTCACAATGCTACTAATGGTACCATCATCTTCAATTGACCCAGACTAATGTTTTCCACTTACTTTTAGGGAACCACCCTTCTTTCAACTCTTAGGGGGATGTGTCTACCTCATCCAACAAGTTGATCACCTTCTTCCAATAATCTATCAATGCACGATTAGTCTCATCTGAATTAGTTTGCCAATGCTTGATGTAGTCATTGATGCCATCCTTAGTCAATCCCAATTGCTTGACTTCTTCAGTTGGTTTTAGAGCTTTTGGTTGACCGGGGAGGTATTATAGGCTTGCCATTTGCATCCACATTGCCAAATTTCTGCCCCACCTCTCCACTTCTCCTCCTGAAGGTCTCATTTTCCATTGCATGATTGGAATCCCTTCTCTCACCCAAAAGTGAATTGAAGAGGTCTAGAATGACCTTCCATGTCGAGAGCATAACCATCCACAAAACTTTTCCAATCAGGCACTTCTTCTATGATAGATCCTATAGGAGATGGATTTGTACATCCATGAAATATTTCCAATAGCACAGGAAAGTTGGTAACCTGTCTCACTGTCTCAATACATGACTATATTTTCCAAACAATGCATCCACATCCTCATGAGTATGTCCCAAGCATTAGGAACCCCAAATTGACTCTTTCAAAAATACCCACAATTTGTTAAGTAGGATAGGAAAGAAAACATCCACTGTTCTTATTTTGACCAACACAATTATCTAGTTGCAAGAGGAGCTTTAAAGGGCAGATCTCAAGGTTTAGCACGAGATGTTGAAGCTCCAACATGTTCATTAGGTCCATTCCTCCTAAATCTTGCCTTGCTAAACTTTTCAATACTATTAGGGGTTCCATCCAACAATGCACTATGTAGTGCCCGGCTAGTCAGTAGGATCCCAGTAGGTGACCATTGTAACCCTTCTCATAGTTTCTTAAACACCTCATAATACTCCCAATGTGAAAATCTGGACCATCACTCCACAACTCTAAACTGAAATGGCCATAATAGGTCTGAGACTGCCCATGCAATATTGCCCCAGTCATTGAAATCTGCAAAGGGTATGATCTTCCACATGACTTAGGAATGTACTTGAATTGTGGAAGACAAGTCTTCTGTTGGTCCATTTTATCATGTATAATACATAGATAGTTATTAGGTTCCATTGCAGATAAGGTCCTCCACATCCAATAAGTTGATCTACATGATAGTTGATCTGTCATATGGTCCTTCATATGTTCCCTTATCTTTGCCCTTAGACTTGGTTGCACAGTCTTATCTAGTGTCTCCTTCAACTTAGCACATAAATTGCACTTGGCAAAGTTGTTTGAAGTTGCTATGGTCACATGCTTGAAATGCTTATTCCATAGCCTACTAAAACTGGGCTGGGATATAGAGGCCACTCCAAGTTCCCGAAGCAATGCATTTATTTCCTCTAATATGCTCTTCTGGGTACAATGGGATGGCAATCTCTTTTCAACAATAACTCTACCCTGTTCATCCTTCTTACTCTTATGTGGCATGTTTTACGCATTGAAATCCATATATCTTTCAAATATTTCCTTTGCGGCTATAGTTCTTGAGGTAGGCCTTACCAGGGCCGGTGTTCCCATGCAATGCAATTTTACTACCATTTTCATGTCTCTTTTTTGCGGTTGTTGCCAAGAAGAGGTTGGAATTCCATGTATAGCTATCCATGCTTTTGAACATATCCACTTTCCATTCAATGGGAATCTTTTCTTCTTTCTTTCATCCTGAATTGCATAGCCAAATATGGTGTACATGAAATTCCTCCTGCTATCACACTTATGTTCCTGATATGTAGCTCTTGCTCCCACCAACTCCTCTATTGTGAACATTCTAACACAAGAAGCCCAACAACATTCACCTCCTCTAACCTTCATCATAGCTTCAGGAGAACAATCATAATCTGACTTGCATCTTTTGGTGGGATAATGTTTGAAAGTTGGAAGTGGCCTCTTGCTACACTGTGTGAACATTGTTGACAATGGTTCTACATCTATAGGAAACGTGTAGTTCCCCTCCAGTTGAATACTGTCCCTAGGCCATGCAACAATAGTTGGAACCTCTAGTTGCTTCACACAAGCTAGGCATTCTTGTTTGCCTGAACCCTTTTCCTTCCAATTGTCATATAATTTTGAGATTGCCACACCTAACCTGTCCTCCCCTAATCTTTCATCATTCACTGCATTGATAGGATCTGCTAGAACAATAATCCCTTCTTCTACTGCCTCTCTGTTGCATGCATGCAGGATCTTGACCTTTTTGTTTTTCCAATCGACCCGAGTATAAAGTACAATTTCCTTTCCTTTGGCATCATCCTTTTCATTTGTGGTCTTTTCCTTTCCTTTGCCATCATCAACATCATTTGGAGTCTTTTCCTTTTCTTTGCCATCATCAACATCATTTGCAGCCTTTTCCTTTCCTTGGGCATCATCTTCATCATTTGGGAATTTTTCCTTGCCTTGGTCAGCATCATTGGGGGCTTTTGTTTTAGCATTTTGCATGTCATTGACCTAGAATGCATAAAAACATATAGTAAGTTAGCATATCCAAATAACCTCTCACTAACATGTTCATAAATGAAAGCCTCATATATGTCTTATTGTATTTGATCATTCTTTTTATATAATGGGATTCCCCAAGCTATTTTCCTCAACATTATATATAAATAAAACCCTCTACTTATAACCTTCTAAACTTTTATCCTATAATAACCTTAGCAACAACTTTTAAGGTTATTAATTATAGGTTAGCAGTTTTAAGGTTAAGAAGTTTATTATAGGTTATTATAGGTTAGAAATTTTAAGGTTGGAAAGTTATTGTAGGTTAAAAGTTTTAAGGTTAGAACTAAGTTTTAAGGTTAGTTTTAAGGTCACTAACTTAACTACTAACTTATAACTTTTAAACTATTAACTTATAACTTATAACTTAACTATTAACTATTAACTTATAACTATTAACAACTAACTTAACTATTAACTCATAACTTTTAAACTTTTAAAGTCACGGTCCTTAAAATAAAAAATCTTTGTAATAAATTTTCGCGGCAGTGATGATTGCGCGGTACGAAATTTTTAAGGCAGTTATTATTTGAAGTTAGCATTCGTTTTCGAACTGCTTTCTCTCACTTTCGAACTTTTCGAATTCCAGGCTAATTCCAGGCGCTTCCGCTTCCGCTTCCAATTCCAGGCGCTTCAATCTCTGCATGCAATCTCGGCGCTTCAATCTCTGCATGCAATCTAGGCGCTTCTCGGCTTCAATCTAGGCTTCAATCTGCTTCAATCTCGACTTCTATCTGCTTCTCGGCTTCTATCTGCATCAATCTCGACTTTTCGGCTTCTATCTGCTTTAAACTATCTTCTATCTTTTATCTTCTCGGCTTTTCGAGCTTTTCGGCTTCTACAATCATCTGCTTTAGGGTTTTCGGCTCAAAGGTGTTTTCGGCTCAAAGGTTTGTAGGCTCTATACAATGTCTCTGGCTTTTTTGGCTTTTCGGCTCTCTACAATCTCGCTGGCTTTGAATAACAAAGTTTTGTGGTTTTTTGTTTTTTGTGTTAAAGCTTCTCGGCTTCTCGGTTTCCAAATTAGCTGCTATTGCTTTTTCTCGGCTTCTTAAGGCTCAAATCATCTGCTATTGGCTTCTCGAATCAAATCAACTTTGTTTTTCGATTTTTTGGTTTCGGCTCAAAGGCAAAGGCTCAATTCTCGGGTACAGAATACAAATAGGTTAGTATTTCCTGTTATTTACATAAAGTAGTTATTTTACATAAAGCATGTTATTTACTTTTACATGCATCAGTCCTAAACTGCCCTACCACCTTCATATATAGATCCTGCTCTATGATCTTGTTCTGTGATCTTGCCTATATGATCTGCTCTTATTCTATTTCACTAGCTCTTCCTCTATCTGTTCTAATTAATGATCTAAAATAATGAAGTAAATAATGATCTATGATCTATCTGCTCTATGATCTTGCTCTATGATCTATGATCTATGATCTATGATCTATGATCTGTGATCTATCTGCTCTATGATCTATGATCTATCTGCTGTATGATCTATCTGCTCTATGATCTTGCTTATATGATTCTGATGTATCTGCTCTTATTCTATTTCACTAGCTCTTCCTCTATCTGCTCTAAATAATGAACTAAAACAATGAATTCTGCATTATGCATTATGTTAGAATAATATGTTTGAATTGGAGAAATCGCGCTTGGCGCATTTCTATTTTTGGGTTCCGATTTTCCACTAGGTTAATCAAAGCGCACCAGGCGCGTTTTTAGTTTGGCTTTTCTATTTCATACGGTTCTATACAAATCGCGCCAGGCGCGAGTGAAATAGATCTGTGAAAAAAACAAAGCAAACGCGCCTGGCGCGTTTTGAATTATGTATGTTCAGAATCGTTTTATGGGGATAGTAATATATCATTTGCTAATTACTTAATTTCTCTCGTTCTAGTGCCATGGATTTTCCTTATGCATGGACACTGGCTGATCCTAGTGCAAATACACTGGCTGGTTCTAGTTCAAATACACTTCCCCTGGACGACCATCAACTCTGGACCCTGTACAAGATATTACTTGATTGTGCTGTTCAAAACGTTCAAAGAGAGTTGGAGAATCCATTAGACAGTCTGTATCAGGGGCCATGGGAACACTTCCATCGCATCTCTGGACATATGCGGCTCCTCATGCTCTTAGTAAGGCTCATGCCAACAAATAAGTACGAGGATTTGATTTATAGTATCAAGGATCGATACAACACTCTGGTTTGGAGACTCGACATTCGCAGGGAAGATGAGGATCCTGTCATATCACAGTGGTTCAGGTGGGACTTTTTGCGGTATTGGGCCGATGAAGTGGGCCTATGTGACATATTGTAGAGATAGAAAGAATTCGCGCCTGGCGCATTTTTGCAGAAGAAGAAATGTACATACACTTTTTTGGAATATGAATACAAACTCGCGCCTGGCGCAATTTTGCACTATACTTTTATGTCATTAGTTTATTATGTTTTTTTATATGCAATGTCGAAAACATTGAATCCTTTGATGCCCTCCAGCCAGTATGACCAACCCCAAGAAACTACATATTTTCATTAATGTGTAGTTTCATGGGGTTGATATGACTGGCTAAAGAACATCAAAGAATTCAAAATTCACAACATCACGCAGATGTTATGATATATTCATTTTTTTTTTTGAATATCCAAATATACATACCTTTTTCAAACGTTCTTTTGGCCATGCTACAAATGTGCCCACACTTTCACCAACTGTATCGCCACCGGGATGTCTTCTTGGAAGAGCCTCATCTTCATAATTGCAGTTTATAATGGTAATCTTCTGGCTGTTTCCAAGAGGAACACCATGACACATAGAACTTGGATTCAGATCTTCGATTTTACATAAGCCTACTCGGCGCTTCAAGTTTGCTGTTAAAAGATAGCATTCTTCTCCGACACTGATAAAGAACCAGAATGCATTGGAAAAAATAGAGGACGAAAAATAGAGAACAAGAGAATGCATTCGGAATGGAATCACACTCACCATAGTTTAGCAGACATCGAATGGGATTGAAGGCGGCTCGATCGAATGGGATTGAAGGCGTTGTAGATGGATCTTAGGCCTCGATAGTCGATTGTTCTTGGGCCGATAGTAGGAATGATCTTGGGCTCTCGATAGTAGGTGGCCGATTAGGTGGTAGTAGATTGCCACATATCGTTTCTTGAAATTAATAATTAATTGTTATCTTGAAATTGCACTAAAAAGAAAAACACAATTTAAATTTGTAAATGGCGGGGCCGGGGCGGTTAATTAAAGGCGGTATAAATTTAAAAGGACGCGAATTTGAAATTACGGTTGTAAATCTGACGGCCTAGATTATGAAAGCATACATATAAGTTTAAACCAAAATCCCAGTCTCATATTATCCGCACTTGCAGTTCTATGGCGTCTAGAGGATCGGCCGCGGCGAGGCTGGCGCCGGTAGAGGTGGGCGACAGCCCGAAAGCACAAATCCCAAGCACGGAGGCTGCTTTGAACAAGCGTAAAGCACAAATCCAACAAAGCGCCTCGGGTAATTGATCTGTTTTTGTTGTGTAATTGATTTACGTGTGCCTTTTTTTTGTTAGGTTTTTAGGATGTTTTTACGTAATAATAGAGTAATTCTCCAGATAAAGCATGTGTCCTCTAATATTTGAGTTCATATGTCTCAAAAATGTATGCAAATAAATGCTTAATGTGTGGCTAAACAAGATTATTGATGTAGTACTTGTGTTTTTATAGTTATATCGTCCTCGATGAAGATTCAACTCTTTAAGTTGTGGTGTTTATAGTTATTTGTGTCAAAGCCGCAGTTGAATAAGGCATTACATTAGTTTCTATATTTGTAGATGAAGATGCGACAATTTAAGTTGTATTTCTTATAGTTAGTTATGTCCTGAACATTTTTAGTAAATGAACACTGCTCAGATTCTTTTCAAATGTAAGCCAAAGCGCGCTTTTTGTTAGCTCAATTAAGTAAATGAACTTGCTCTTTATTCTTTTTTCAAATTCGCGCCAAAGCGCTTTTGTTTGCATATGTTTCGACTTAGCATATATTTTAGCATTAAAAATTATCCCATGTCTTTGTAATTTCACGGGATCACAAAAACCAATCAAAAGGAGAAACAAGCAAGGCGAAACCTCTACAGCCCAGAAAAAGCAAAGGTCAGATGAAGATGTCACTGTTACAGACCTGCAGCATATATTGACGTTAGAAGATACATCTGGAATAATAAAGGCTCAAGTGGAACCTCCATGTCCAGAAGAAGATCTTATAGAGGGGTCAGAATGGTATGTGGAGATATTCAAAACTGGTGGGAAGACAGACCTCATCTTCATGTCAAGGGTAAAAGAGACTGATCAAATGAAGAAGCGGGGGAATTCTTATTACATCGCAATGCAGGGCGATTCTTTACGTTACGTGCTAGTTGAAGTGGGCCAAAAACATAAGAAGAGTCTAAAGAAGATCAATCGATGCAGTGCTAGCTCTTTTAAAGAGACTGCATTAAGATCAGACGACATGGCCGATAACCTCTTCAAATTTGGCTGGACAGTTGGCGAGCCGTTGACTCCTAAAAAGAATATCGCGGGGGCTTACAAATTGTTCGACGAGCCATTAGCACGAGGCCCTTGGGCAGTGTCTACTTACAGGCAGTGAAGGATAAGGAAGAAGAAAGCTCTAAAGGCAGGCAAACCACAGAAGCGACAGCAGGTCTTACAAGTGACGATGACAAGGCCAGGCAGTTGGAGGCGATGAGCAAGCTCAAAAAATATCTTTGACAAGTATCCATCGGGCACGAGCTTCACCCATCCATCCGTGGATGGATAGGCTTTTCAGGTCCACTAAAGCCATTTATATCAGCAGAAGGTATGACAAGCAGCACTCCTTGGAGATAGTGAACAGCATGATCGAAAATCCAGGGCAAGTGCCAATGCCTGCAGATGTAGTGCCGTACGATACCAGAACGAGGAAGGTAATCATGTGGAGCAAGCTGGAGGACTTCATCGAGAATCCTGACATACATTTTATGATAATAGATGGCCAGCATTCAATTGAGGCCCAGAAGGTTCTGATCAGGAAGGCACAGAATACTGGGCATCAGTTGTTCTATAACCTTTATTCTGTCAGAAACTGCCGGTTTCTGAGCGGCTCAACAACACCTGCCGAGTTAGCCGAAATAAGCGCACTCCTAAATGACATGGGAAAAACATTCTTATACAAAAGGTAATTCTCTTCCCTTATGTTTCGTTTTCGTATTTGCAAATCGCGCCAGGCGCGATTTTATATTAGAAGGCAAATCGTGCCAGGCGCGATTTGCCCACTATAAAGAGCAAAAGCTTCCTGGAATGGTAGCCGTCTCTCCTCAAACAAGCAATTCGCGCGATTTCATATCAGAATGCTAAACGCCCCACGTGGGATTTGCCTGCCCTCAGGAGAAAAGGCTATCCGTCTAATAGCCAAGTCTCCTCAGGCTAGGCAATTCTCGCGTGACGCTATTTGCATTCTAATATGAAATCGCGCCAGGCGCGATTTACTTGTTTGACGAGAAACGGCTACCAATCCAGGAAGCGTTTTCTCTTTAGAGTAGGCAAATCGCGCCAGGCGCGATTTGCTTTCTAATATGAAATCGCGCCAGGCGCGATTTTAAACTAGAAGGATTTATTTTATTCACAATTATGAAGCTAACAAGGTTACTCCTTGCAGTCCCTATATAGAGCAACTTCGGCATGCTCGGAACCAGTGGATTGAATATGGGAAGCCAATGCCAACCGCATTGTGGCCCGGTCAAAAGCGGCAATTCAAGTTCTTTGGAGAGGACACTTAGTCAGACGATAATACAGGACAAAACCAAGAGCACCAGATCAAAGAAAAAAAAAGGAGATGAAAAGGGTGATGCTTCCGAGGAACCAAGCGTACTTTTTAAGGATGCCCGCAAGATAGTATTTGCTTCAGATCGATATGGGAGAAATGGAATGAATTCGGGATGCCTACGTTGAGAAGAAGTTGCCGATTCACAAGGAAGATTTCCTCCTGACACACATCAATTTTTGATATACATATAACGAGAGATGAGGAAGGCCCGAGGATTGGGCGATCAAGAACTCCTCTCGATTACGGATAGGTTAATCAGAAAGGAAATCCTTTACAAGAAAACCTCAGCAACAAAGGCTATGGAATCCTTTGAAGATGCATGCGAGGAGCTGAAAAATATTAGAGTGCTCAAGAAGGCAGTTGGTGAGGAATTACAAAGGCTTACATCAGAGTGGTCGTTGTCGGAGTTAGGACTCATGCAAAAGTATAACGTCTCCAACGACGACCTGAAGAAGTATGTCTTTTGGTCCAAGGACTTTGTCAAGCAGCAGAAGTTGAAGAACGTTGCAAAGATCAGTGGCATTCACACTAAAGTTGCATCCGACTTGAAACGAAAAGTCGCGATGGTGAAAAGCGGACTTCGAGGAGCGGAATCCACTTTTTTTTTTATCAAGTGTCCACCGGGTTTCAAGTGTGCCTTGCCGGAAGTGGGTGCGAGTCCCCATGATATTACACTCTTAGTCCTTGATAGCCGAGGCACCGATGGTCGCTTGATGACTATAATCGTTCTTCAACATATGCAATGGTTTCACCACGAAAGATGAACTACACAATTGTCACTATATGTCCCTCCGACATGTCCTATGCATATGCTCTAACCTGCTGCAAATGACTTAGAATGCGTGAAAGTCATCCGACGGCGATCCTCATAGACGCAAAAGGGGCCGGTGACTTCAAAGAACAAGTAAAATTTCTCATGTGCTTATAATTATGATAGCCATGATGGACGATAAGGAATATGAAAGGCTCAATGGAAAACCAGATGGAGACAAACTAGCATGGCAGTGCTATCAGTTAGATGAACGATAATCGCGCGAACGCGTCTTCTATCCGGAGCAAGAAGACAAGGGGAAGGGTGTCAAGGTCGTGGAAGAGTTAGAGGAAGAAGAGGAAGAAGAGGATGAAAACGAGGACGACCCAATTCTTGTGGGCCACATTAAGTATGAGCTCCTAACTTCACATAAGGGTAAGCTAAACAAGAACGGGTTCTCTATGGACCTTTCCCAGTACCTCATTGAAGCATTTTGTCCATTGGGAACAACTTGCTGGGAACTTCACGTTGGAGGTTACATCGGTAGAGAAGCTTTGAAGTTAGCAAGGAAATGTCAGAGCGTCGTCCCCGATGATCGCGCCAGGAATTTCTTGGACCTCTTCTTTGAGAAAGTACTAGAGGAAGCACCTAGGAGACCAATCGGCAGTGCAAAAAACAAAGCTTCTACCTCTAAGGCCGAAATACCTTCAGATTTGCTTAAGGAACGAGAGAATTTGAGAAAGCTATTTGTTGGCCAAAACATCATGGATGAAATCGAAGAGCAGCCAGATCAACATGTACATATCGACATGCCTGTGAACATCCATGACACTGAAAATATAGATCAGGATGAAGCTAACAAAGATGATGATAATAACAATATTGATGATGAAGAAGACTCCAAATCTGAAAACACTAGCCAGGTTAGCGTAAAGAGTAATGAACTATCAAGCATAGTTCACACTGTACAGATCTCAACTGATGTGGTTGATGCTTCTATCAGACCGGAGACAACTCAGAATAAGGATGCAACGGAAGAATACACCGCGGGGAATGAAGAAGAAGAAAGGTATCGTAACAATCTTCCTTTTTTTGATATCCATGCATTTTTCAAACTACAAGCACATAGAAATCGCGCCTGGCGCGATTTAGAGTTACCTAGAGATCATATTTTTAAATTATGTTGACATGCATCATTCTTGAAATCGCGCCTGGCGCGTTTTCCTTTTCCATTTCTTTTATCTCATACGTTATTGTTCTCCTTACAGAAATGATTTGGCTTCCCCAAAAGTACTGGTCTTTGATTTGAATGGTGTGCTATGTAGAACGTTACCTAAAGCAACGTTTGAAAAGTCATGGTATGCGCAACAACCATTTGAGACACGCATTACCAAATATGTTTACCCGCCCCTTATCCGAAAGGAGATGTTGGACCAGCCTTCACCGCTTACAGCAATTTGGTCATCTATGGAGCATAGAAATATACAGGATGTTTTGAACGCAGATTACGAGCTAAATAGAGATTGGGCGTCCATCCGGGATCAAAGCAAATGTGCTTCATTCACAAACCCTAAAGAACCGAAGCGGTAAAAAATATATTTGTGAAATGCTTGCGCAACATGATGGATGCCCTAGGTGTTGAGGATAAGGAAGGCATGATCATTGTGGATGATGACGCTCTAAAGTGTTGCTTCAATCAGTCAAAGTCATTGAATCCGCCGCCCTATCATCCTCAAGATTTTGACAAAGATGACTTCCTGCTTCGTTTTGTTAGTGTCTTGCATGAAATAGCTTCAGGAAAAATGGTTGAAGAGATACAAACACTATACCCGCATCTTGATCGGACAGGGGAAATTGACAGGGACCTTGAGAAAATCGTTCTAGAAAGGGAACCTTTTTGATATATATGTATACAGGAAATACACTTTCCAAAAAGTTTTGAATATGAAATATACTTTACACGAAAGTTTTTGAATATATATTGTGTTCTTATATCAGCATTATTGGTTCTGGGTACGTATTGTTTTTTTATATTATGTGTATGGTTTGCTATACTTGCAATAATTTGTATGTATATACCGTCAATAATTTAGGTGTCTATAAATAGGTATGCATGAAATTGGAAAACCATCGGCTTCGGCCTCCGCCTTCTGCTTGTTATTATGGCACATTCTATTACCTGCCAGATGAACCATGCGGACCTCTGCAGGTGCCGCGAGCTAGAAATAGAACTTCAGGACTGGCTTGATGTCGTTGCTATGAATCCCGTCCGCTTCTATCCTGATCCCTTTGATGTTGTAATCCATCTTATATGGAATCCAGAGCATGGTTTATTCATGATCGACAGGATCTCAGGACCGCCTGCAGCGCCTGTCGACGATGAATCGGATTAGTTTTTTAAGTTTATGTTCTATTATAATGCGTTATTTATAACGGTTCAAATTGCGCGTGGCGCGATTTGAACCACGAAAATCTCTGTTTTGTAGCAACTTGCTTGCTGTTATTTATTCGTAAAGCACGATAATTTCAATGTTTAGATTTCGTTGTCGTCCGTGAATGTACGAATTAATAAGCAATTTCCTACTTTTTCTAATATGGGTCATTTGCATCGAATATTTGAATGCTTTTGCATTTCAACATAAAATGCATCTTCCTAGCCCGAAAATGAACACAGTGCAAAAGTGTGGTTAATTCAATATCATGGTCAATGAAAGGCTTATACGGCGCGATTTTGGAATTGACATAATCCCAATTTAATTGAATGATGGTTTCAAGCACCGTATCCGGATCATGCACAAGACAGGGCTGAAAAACCATTAGAAATTGTTCACTCTGATCTCTGTTATATGCCTGTCATATCATATGGAGGAGCAGCATATTTTTTCATTGTTATAGATGATTTTTCAAGATTCACTTGGGTCTTTCTATTGAAAACTAAAAATCAGGTATTCTCTTATTTCAAAGATTTTGTTATTTTCATTCAGCAGCATATGGGCAACAAAATTAAAGAGCTTCGAACAGATAATGGCACTGAGTACGTGAATGGGGAATTTGATGTTTTTGTCAAGCTAATGGCATTCATAGGCAATTGATTGTGCCCTTTGCTCGTTCGCAAAATGGAGTAGCTGAGCGAAAACATAGATCTCTACAGAATTTGATTCGGTCGATGCTCACATATAAACATTTGAATCTAAAATTTTGGGGAGAAGCACTTCATGCCGCAGTTTACATAGCAAACAGGGCATCCACCAAGGCACTACCAAACATGACACCTTTTGAGGCATTTTACGCTAAGAAACCACGTGTAGATCATCTTCGCATTTTTGGCTGACTTGCCTATGCTGCTATACCTATGGAAAAACTCAAAAAGGCTGGAAAACTATCTGATATGGCCATTAAATGTATTTTTGTGGGATATTCTCTCAACAATAAAGGCTGGAGATTTTTTTATCCTAAAAACAAGCAAGTCTTTGTTTCCAGAAGTGTACAATGTGTTGAGGATGCCGAATACACGGAAGATAAGGCTGATACGTCTTCATTTCAACTTGAGTTGCTGCATCATCTTTTTGAATATGCCAATTCAAGACTCCTGGCACCAGCTAAGGTTGTTGATATACCCTCATTGTCTGCTGCTCATGAACAGAATTTAGCATCCGACAGTCAACCTCTTGCTGTTGACTCTCATGATGATTCCACACATTTGCTAATTCCAGAAGACGATCACCATGGCATTCCACTTGTAGGCCAGGGAGCTTCCTCTCCTCTATACAAGAGTGATTTCTCCTCAAATTCTTTGGATGCTGACTATTCTTTGGCATCTATTCCTGCTATTCCAGATCCTATGACATCTCCAAGAAGATCTAAGAGATTGGCTGGCTAATTACCACCGGAGAATGTTACATGTAATTTCGCTTTGATGGCTAAATACCAAGAGCATCAAGATCCCCAAACATTTAAACAAGCAGCCAAGCATAAAGAATGGATTACTGCCATGGAAAGTGAAATTTCAATGTTACTTAAGCAGCAGACCTAGGATTTGGTTTCTCGTCCATCCCACCATAATGTCATTGGCAGCAAATGGGTTTTTTGCACTAAATTCAATTCAGATGGATCTGTAGCTAAGCATAAGGCGCGTTTAGTAGCAAAAGGTTATAATCAAAAGTTTGGCTATGATTATACCGATGTTTTTGCTCCTGTGGCTCGGATGGACACTATTCGTGCAGTCTTAGATTTTGCAGCTGCCAAGGGATGGCCAATATGGCAAATGGACTATAAGAGTGCATTCTTAAATGGAGATTTGAAGGAGACCATTTACATGGAACAGCCTCCTGGTTTTGGCTTTGCCACGTCACATTAGGGTTACATTAGGGTTTACTGATTGTGGACGCCATATGTCATATTTTCGTATAGTTTGTGTCTCCTAAAAATTACTAAGCGAAGAACCATAATCAAATGTTGGACATTAATAACAACGGATCTATTCACACAGGTTTGGAACCAAAGAAATGTTCGCGGTGGCCTTGGCAAGGCCGGCGCATAAATTTCTTGTAGAAGCTAAATATTTTTAGGTGCAGGACATAAAAAACAACATTTAGATTGCTTTTGTACATGAACACAGTCCAAACGTCATATACATAACAAATATATGTAATAGTCATCTAGCAATTAGTGAGAAAAATATGATGGCATTGGATGGCATCATATCTCATCCACAATACTAATCCTTTATCAATAAATAAGATTTTCGTGTCCATTTTCTTGAAGGGCATATTCTACACTAGAAACAATCTGCATGTGAGAAAAGATGATCTACTTTGAGCCTGTGAAAGATTATCTGCTTCAAGTGCACGCATTTCCGATAAGCCCTTCACCATTAATACCATAGGTCACGACCATAATGGGCCAAAAGGCAATGCATATGGCATCCCATAATTAGAGAATGAAATGTCCAACTTATAAGCTTCATATAATAATAAAAAATGGAAAAGTGTATATTTACAAATTAATAAGTAGCTAAATCCCTTTCTTCCCTTTTCCCTTGGGTAAGCATTTGTTACATATGAAAGCTAGAATGCCTTTGGGATAGTCAAAGCTCCTGTGTTTGATAATCCAACTAGTAGCCCTAGTAAGGTAGCGGTGTTATATATGGTGGGCTCATTTTGCATGGTATTTTTTCTAGTGTCAGAGTAGCTGTCATTTTGGAAAGGGCCACCAACAAGTGCTCCAATTGCAAGGTTTGGGTTTGCTGATGGTGATTGCAACCATTGAAAACCTTCCTTACAACCATAGGTGCTACTATTCATTGGTATAGATGCCCCTCTGTGGTGCACATGTTGTGGGAACTTTGCTCCATATCCTACCAGGTAGCTTATACCCAAAGGATTCTTCCCAAGCACATAATCTGCCTGAAGTAGCAACCAAAAATCTTAATATGCATGGAAGAGACAAAAAAATTTAATTTATATAAGCAATCTTACTTGGGATTGAGCAAATTTCCGTAGGTCATTAGATTGAAAGTATTTTCCAGAGCAAGTGAAGCCAGTTGAGCGAATGGAAAGCAAGTAGTCACTATAGACAAGTGCTAAAAATGCAGAATTGACTGCATGTTGTATGGAGTTCCATTCAGTGATCCAAATCATTCCACCTACAAAGAAATACAAGGAACATAAATTGCAAGTATAGACTTCAACAACTATATAGAATCCAGATTCAACTCACCAACAGTTCTACTATGTGTAGCCGAGGGCGAATCAGGGAGAAGGGCACACATGAGATCATCGGCAGTGGATTTAAATTGTGTGAGGCCAGCATTGTTCTTGCTGGCTAAGAGGTGGGATCGGGAGAGCAAAACCTGGTAGCAAAAGAAATATTAAAACATAAATGTCAAATGAAGATAGATAGATAGATAATAGATAAACAGAGGGAAAAAAAAGGGCATGAAATACCTGGATACCAGGGTGTTTGTCGTCCCAGCTAAACCAAGCAGGGGCTTTGCCCAAACCACCGTACAACTGCCCATTTTGGCCAGTGGCATAGGACAAGTAAGTTTCCTCATTGCTAGCGAAGTAAAGCCAAGACGCAGCCCAGAGTAGCTCGTCATATATCCCAGTAGAGTTATAGAAGCCCTTTTCCGACGGAAAGCTATGGCTGTAAGAACCCCGATAAGTATCTGCAAACGTAAATAGCTGCTTAGCATGGTTAAGCAGTTTTTGGGAATATTGCATATCTTGTCTTTTAAACACAAGCGATGCTGCGGCCATGGCAGCTGCCGTTTCTCCGGCGACATCGCTGCCGGGATTTGTCGCCGTGATCTTGTAAGACGGTCTGGCGGAGTTCATGCTTTCTGCACGTTCCCAGCATTCGTGATCCTTGGCCGGATTTCCGACCTGGAAATATAACTCGTCGGGAGAAGTATGAGCCTTGATTAGGTAATCCGTTATCCAGCGGAGCTCTCCTTTGGCTGTATCAAGCAAACCCAGGCCGGAATATTGGCTGCCGTATTCCAGAATGCTCCAGCCAAGCATGGTAGCCGTGAAGGCCATTGGGAGTCCAAATTTGACATGATCTCCGGCGTCGTAAACCCCTCCTACTAGATCGATTCCGACGTCGGATCCGTCCCGGAGCGCTGAGTCGCCTCGCCATGGAATCGGGTTATCCTTTGGCAGCTTTCCGGCTACAGAAAAAAAAAGGCGGGTTAGTGGAAAGAATCACGAAATCGCCATAGCCAGAGCTTCAGCTTCCGGATGAACTAAAAAAAATGACGGAATCGCCATAGCCATAGCCAGAGCTTCAGCTTCCGGATGAACTAAAAAAAATAAATGACGGCCAGAGCTTGAGCTTCGGAATGAACTTACATTTTTGGACATCGAAGAATTTTATCGCGATCTTGGCCGCGATTCCATAGCTAGTCACCGGCACTGCTGCCGGAGATGAACCCGGCGGCGCCTCCCCTGGCAAAGAGCCATTATACGGGGGCGCCGGATGATGCGAAAGCTTGTGATGCTTTCTTGCGTGGGAAAAAATAACGGTTGAGACTACGGCAGAAAGGGCTACTCCGGCGACCACTGCAGCAAAAACCCACCATTGCCACGCCTTGCCTTGCTTCGACCAGCCCATGTCGGATCTAATAAGCCCCTACGCACGCCCGCATTCCGATTTAAACTCTTGTTCCCGTTCATGTATACCTACGCCTGCGCTGCAAGATTATATTAAAATGTCTGTCTCTTCTTGGCCTTTCACCACAACTGCTGTGCCCTCGTACCTAAAGCCATGTGAAATGTCTCCATCCTCATCCTTCAACCTGACCCTATCTCACTTTCGGATCAGGACATTTGTTGTACGATCCCTTCCGTACTGTACCCCCATGTTCGAACCTTGCCTAGTCAGCTTCCTACATGGCACGTCTCACAGTTTTGTCCTCTGTGAAAATGGCCTACTTTCATGGCAAAATCCAATGGTGCATTGGTAACACCACAATTTGCCAACTTTGTAGTTAATCACAATAGACAGCCAACGGATCAATATATCCTAAGGTATTGTAATTTGACCAGAAATTCCCACATGATTGGAAGCACCACATACCCCCAAAAGGGTAGAAGAAGGATTCTAGGTAGTCAAACATTGAAAATACTCTTCTTCTTGTACTCTAAATTTGAATGCTTCATGGAAACAAAGGTAGGATCTCTAAATTCCATTGCAAAGTGCATTATATTAACGATGATGGTGGTGTTTGCTAGATTTTAGGGGAGGGTGTCTATTAGCTTGTGCACTTAAGCCCATAGTCAAATTAACACAAGCATGAACATCTTCAAGGCTGGATAATTATAGAAGCTGCTTATCTTTTGGAGGCAAAACTCTTATTGCAAATTCACTCTTGGCTAGTTTCCATATTTATTTCTCTTCTGCTTTGGTTTGTTTATATTGAGATAGAGAAAATTATCAGGAACTTCATTTGGAATGGCTCCCACTTGGTTAATTGGAATTCTGTGTCTAGAGCTAAGTATCTAGGAGGATTAGGCTGTAAAGATCTTCACATGCAGGCTTTAAATATATCTGGAGATCTATTATCAATAACACCAGCCCTTCCTCCCACTTTATCAGATTTTGGTTATTTTGCTCTTATCCTAATGGTCACCCTTCAATTGCTCGTATCATTCCTGACTCTTGTTTCAATGATTTACATCCAGGGCCTAACACATCCCCTTTGATGAGAAATATTAGCATGGCTTGGAATAAGGTTTATACATATTTTAATCATGCTTCTCTTGATGATCTTAATCTGCAGATGACTATCTTTTGGACTCCAGTTCTTAAGAACCATCCTTATAAGGTTCTAGCACTGAGACACCCAAGAATATATAAGAAATGGTCAGATAAAGGTCTAACTATTATAAATAATTTTTACATCAATAATAAGCTTATGTCTTGAACTTCCTTGAGAAATATTATCCAGGGTACCTCTAGTGACAAGAAGATATATCTTCATCTCAAATCTATCCTCCCTGATACTTGGTCGAATCAGTCTGTTCCTAAAGCTACTAGCTAGAGTTTGAATGGTAAATGCATTTATAAGGTTAGTAGAATTTACTCTATCATTAGCAGATCTGACATCCCCCCTAAAGCTATCTCGAAGTGGTCTATTTCTGAGGAGGAAGGTAAAACCCTTTTTCAGGAAGTTTGGAATTCTTTCTGCTTCCCAAAGGTTAGCTTTTTCATTTGACTAGTTGCTCATAGGAGTATCCCTAACTTTCAAGCTATCTCAAGGGGACATAATGATATTTATGCCCTTTGTCACTCGGGTTGTTTGTAAGATGAAAGCATTGATCATATTTTTTTCTGTCCTAAACTGGCTCCTTTTTTTTCTTGGTTTAGTGATAAATTCGGTGCTCTTTTTTCCTCTATAGTGGCTGGTAACACTATCATGTTTGTTGCCCTATGGAATATTTGGAAAGCTAGGAATAGAATGATGTATGCCAATAAGAATTTTTCTATCTTTTCGATTAAAATGCATTTCCAGCTGGATGTTGAATCAACTGCTTCTGCTCACAAAAGGAAATTTGCTGATAAATATGATAGGAAATGGAATTCTATTGGAGTATTTAAGGGTTCGTTTGATTTATTTGTATCTAATTTAAATGTCATTTATTCTAATTATATTTTTCTTGATCATGATAGCTTATCTGAATCAATGTAAAAGAAATGGTGATGGGGATTTGGAGGAAAGTTTCATAAGGAAAGGTGAAGACATCTTAATGATTTGATGGAGAGACTGAGTATGGATAAGGAATGCTTGGATAGAAAGGCAGCTTGGGTCAGATTATCCTGCAGGGAGGTAGTTCAAGTTTATTGTATGTTTGACTTCGTCTTCATGTATCACTATTATATGTCAGAAGGACAGTTCACAAGATATAGAGAATTGTACTACACACACAAACTCCTGGCAGATTTGTATGGATCCTTGTTGCTGCTCATTAACATCAAGAATTTAGACTCGTCCTTTGATGAAGCTGTTGATCTGATTGTGGATCACTATACCTTTGACTCTGCAGACTCCTTTTACCCCTTCTTCAATGCTAAACTTGATTCTCTTTTCTCATAAACTAACTCCCTTGCCTTCTTTTTTTGTTATTCTCTAAAAATCATGCCCTGCCACTAATTGCTCAACTTGCAAATATGGTTAATGAGGCATCGAAAATTTTAATGCAATTCGTAGTAGACTAGCAAACAAAGGGATATTAGGAGGAGATTGAGTTGTTCCCAAAAGTCAATCTTCCTTCGAATATAATATACTACCATATACTATGCCCAAGGAAAGTGAAGATGTTAGGAGAACCCCGTCATGTTTTAAGAAATGTATTAGATTCTGTAGAATCTTACTCAATAAGAAGGAAGAGCCGAGTGTGTCGGACAAATAGATATGTTGTTTCAATCGCCGTCTATTATACGTCAATGGCATGTTTGGAAGATCCTTGCCAGAGATATTCTGTTCGTCCAATTCTATCTGGATATCCTGCTAATGCAAGACCCTTTCCATCTACACACTTTGGTGGCATGCAAGCTATGAATGATAAGCCTTCTGCAAACATTGGTGGAATCATTCAAAATAATGTATGTAGTTCTTATATACCAATTGACATGTACAACATTGTAAGAAACACTTAAAAGTCGAGGCCTTTCACAATTGAAGATAAAGGATGGTATTGTCATCGACCTCTATTGATAAAAACCTGTATATATCTCAATTGGAACAAATTCTAAGACATTTCCCAACGAAAATCGACCTCTAAAAAAAGATATGATAATGCAGTCCCTAAATTGCATGATGTTTATTTAATGATCACGTCACTGATATCTATTTTACATCTATCCTAGAGAATAATTACCTAGTGATTTCATAAAAACACACCGATAAAAGCATTATGATGGCTGTATAAAAAGAAAATGCAATTATGGTTAATGAGGCATCGAAAATTTTAATGCAATTCATAGTAGACTAGCAAACAAAGGGATATTAGGAGGAGATTGAGTTGTTCCCAAAACTCAATCTTCCTTCGAATATAATATACTACCATATACTATGCCCCAAAAAAGTGAAGATGTTAGGAGAACCCTGTCGTGTCTTAAGAAATGTATCAGATTTTGTAGAATCTTACTCAATAAGAAGGAAGAGCCAAGCGTGTCGGACAAATAGATATGTTGTTTCAATCGCCGTCTACCATACGACAATGGCATGTTTGGAAGATCTTTGCCAGAGATATTCTGTTCGTCCAATTCTATCTGGATATCCTGCTAATGCAAGACCCTTTCCATCTATACACTTTGGTGGCATGCAAGCAATGAATGATAAGCCTTCTGCAAACATTGGTGGGATCATTCAAAAGAATGTATGTAGTTCTTATATACCAATTAAGATGTAGAACATTGTAAGAAACACTTAAAAGTCGAGGCCTTTCACAATTGAAGATAAAGGATGGTATTATCATCGACCTCTATTGATAAAAACCTGCATATATCTCAATTGGAAAAAGTTCTGTGACGTCCCCTACTCGTATACGGTGCACTCACCGTATACAACCAGGAGTTCATCCCCCATACCAGCTCCATGCTAATACAGGGCCCTCCACATGACACTGCAACCGTGTCGGGTTCCAGTGGGAAGAGTGGAAGGGTCATTGCACCCCGTCTCCCTCAGGGCCTACCTAGCTGCGGAAGCGTAAACATACATGTCAGTAGCACATACATCAACATCGTGTGACCATCTCGAGGGATGGTCCTCCACATATCTGCATAGACAAAGATCAGCACATCACATAGGGGATCCTACCCAAGGCTCAGACTCAAAGGATGACTGACGGCTTGGG
Organism: Isoetes taiwanensis; assembly: GCA_021234155.1. Taxonomy (NCBI): domain Eukaryota; kingdom Viridiplantae; phylum Streptophyta; class Lycopodiopsida; order Isoetales; family Isoetaceae; genus Isoetes; species Isoetes taiwanensis. The sequence goes on from JAJEKV010000002.1 coordinate 41,162,319, forward strand.
TCTCCAGAGTTCATTGCGCATGCGGTTCATGGCAATGGATTTGGCTGGTATATGAACATGGCTTAGGGTTGTCCACTCCATCCGCCCCTCCTGTGCACACTTTGCAGAGTAGGCTGAAAAGTGTTGGGACCTGACTGTAGCCCGCCGGATGCATAGCCGAAGGGGCTATTCCTGGGTCTCATCCTCCCGATTCGATGGGGCGGTAGGGATCACTCCCTCCAGAGATCTACATCTTGACTCAAGGTGACTAGAGGGCCACCGCCTTTGTATTATTCGAAACCCACCGGAAAGTGTACATCACTTCACGGGTGTTGAGCCCATGCCTTACCCGCACTCGGTGGTAAGCCATTAGACCTAGTCACAATGATCCCCGTAGGCTTTACACACCGGGGGATCGCTCAGAGTCGAACATGAACCTCCTTCTTAGCCCGGTCGGCCCCTTCACCCACAAACCGGGGGTGGCTCTTGTACACAGGCCTAATCTACAAGTGTGCTAGAGAGGCTACTCTAGGAGCATCAACTACAAGCTTTAGAGCCTCTACCCCCTTCCCAATACAAGGAGTTCACGAAATACATCATCCAAATACATCACGGAAGAACTAAAGAACTAGATCTAATCATAGAGTTAGGTTCTTTAGTTTAGTGTTCGAATCTAAGATCTAGATAGGCTGCTATGGGCAATTTAATAGTCTAAACCCTACTCGATTCTATGACTAGAAGACGTCTTAAGCTATTAAATTGACCAAATACCTGATCCTTGAGTGGCTCCTCCTGACCTGAGTTCAACCATCCTGGCCGAAATGAGGCGGAATTCGGGGAACCGATGGTGCAATTAAGCTTGGCCGTCGGGGGGCGGGTTTGGCTCTGGGGCAGCCAAAACCGAGCTCTAAAACCCTAAGGATCGAAAAACTAGCAAGCTAGGGTTTTCCTACCCTAAATAGACATGGGGTTTAGGCTAGGGTTTTTAATTACCCATTTTGGCATGTGGGATAATTGAAAAGGCCCCACTTGCCTTTAATGGCTAGGTGGCAAAATATGCCAACATGGAAAGGTGTGCCCACATTAATGTGCACATGTGCACATTAATAATATATGAACACTCCTAGCAAGTTGCCCCTAGGGCTACTTACCTGGCTATCCGTTGGCGTACACGTCGGTTGAGTGGCGGTAATGCGCATGATTTGGCGATGCGATTATAATGTCCCGGGACCGTTATAATCTTTGGCTTTGAACGTCACATTCTCCCCACCTTGAAATGATGCTGTCCGCAGCATCGTGGGTCTCCCCACCTTGGGATCTTCCTAACCTGCAACCTGCAATCAACGTGATGCCTACAATATAATATTTATACATTTATCACGATTACCCTAAGGTAATTACTTTTAGAACATTATTACGTCATTATACTATGGAATACTTATCAATTCATAACACCATTAACAAGTTATTCACTATCTTAAGTTAGACAAAATTTCAACATTTCATATCTATAATTATTGTCCGAGGTACTCTTCATTCCTTGCAACACATTCCAACAAAACTTGTGTTGCAAGTCTTCGTAGCTCGACCTCCTTGCCCTCCGGAGCGCTCTACTGGCCTGCAGGTCGACACTACGTTAGTACCGTTTTAATTATTTAATAAATTTTGGTTATATGGTGACCACCCCACCTATCTACATGAATGCATGGCTAATCTCCCGGCGTAGGAAGAGGATGAATCTTCCATAATGGCCGTGGAGGCAGCGCCCTATATATGCTTATATGCCATGCCTACACCTCTAGTTGCCCAACAGGAGGATATCCTTCTCGCGTGGGGGGCGTGAAGGATGGATTCCTCCTATCAAAGCATATATGGGGCTAAAGGTGCTTTCCCTATCAATGCATTCCTTAATGACCTCTTTTCTCTCGAGGTCGTCTCCTTCCGTGGGACAGAAGTAGACTTTCTAATCTACCTTCCACTTTCGCCCAAAGCGAAACGCTTGGGTCATGCCTACATTGACATTACACCACGCCCTAGAGATCACCGTAGTGGTCTCATCATCGATAACAACGCATGCGACCCATACTAAGCATAGGTTGCATCGTGGATTAATCTATACAAGAATTAATCTACACAAATCGACATGCTGAGCCGATTTCTTCGAGATGACCTTGCCGTCCCATTGCTCCATAAACCGTGGGTGCTTGCTTTACTAAATCCTTCTTAAGTACCCACGTCGCGTCTTCCACTGGCAAGTGTTTCCACTTGACCAAGTATTGGAGGAATTCCGACCTCCTTGTCTTCTTGAAAGCTTTATCAAGAATCATTTTTGGAACTATTTCCAGCTGCTCCTCCGTCATTTCCAACAACGTTGGAGTGTCCAAGACTTCGTCTGGATTTGGAGTATGCTTCTTCAACAAACTCACGTGGAAGACCTTATGAATCTTTAGGTGTGCTGGCAAATCCAACTTGTAGGATTGATTACCTACTCTCTTGATTATTCTGAAGGGTCCAGCCCACCTTGGAGCAAGCTTCTTGCAATTGCCAATCCTGAGCTTCGCCTGCTTCACCTTTATCTTGAGCCATACATCATCTCCAACTTTGAACTCTCTGACTATTCGATGCTTGTCGGCGATGCTTTTCTGACGACTTCTTGCTGCTAGCAGATAACCTCGAACTTCTTCCACGAGCTGCTGCATATCGGCCAACATCTGCTGCGAAACTTCTACTTTTGACACGGGGTTGTGCCAAGTGTCTGGAGTTAGGCACTGATAGCCATAATTGATCATAAATGGCGACATTTGGGACGATTCCTGCTTGGTGCTATTGTATGCAAACTCCACCAAGTGAATAAATTCTTCCCACATACTTTGCTTATTCCAGACATAGTTTCGTAGCATGTCTTCTAAGATCCTGTTGGTCCGCTCCGTCTGGCCATCCGTCGAGGATGATCGCCGCGTGCTCATGGATAGCTTGGTCTGAATCGTCGCAAAGAGGTCTTGCCAAAAGGCACTCATGAACTTCGGATCCCCAATCGGGAGATAATCTCCCTTGGCATGCCATGAAGCCCGAAGATCTCTTTGGTGAAGAGCTTTCTTATCCATAGTCAGATCGTGGTCTGCAAGGCACAAAATGTGCCATCTTCGACAACTTGTTTTACCACTACCATCAAGGCATCCTTGCCTCTCATTTGTTCTTGGGAGTCCCGTGATGAAGTCCATCTTTGATTACCTCCCACTTAGCGTTTGGCACCGCTAATGGCTCTAATGCCCCCAGATTTAAGCTGCTCCGCCGTCGTCTGCTGGCATAGCTGACATTCCTTGATGTAGCGAGCTATTTGCTTCTTCATTCCCGGCCAATAATAGCTGCTGCGCACTTTGAAATATGTTTTCATGAATCCCGCATGGCCAGCTATTGGGCTGTTGTGCGTGTCATGGAGGATCAACTTCCTTACACCTGATGATTCGGGTACGCACAACTTGTTCTTATGGTATAACAGGTTGCCTTCCTTCTTATAATGCTTGAAGGCCTCCCGCTCCTTATCTGTTCTAGCCTCCTTAGAGAGGCTTGTCCATACTTCCCTGAAATCCACATCCATTGGCAAGGACTCTTCAATCTTCTTACCAAAGTCGCTGGAGAGCGTCGAAATTGCATTGCAATGCACTCTAGTTGTCAGGGGATGCATTAGAGGTAATTTGAGATCTCCTTTTGTCCCCATAAGAATCCTCCAATAAAATGAGTACTCTACATCAAACTGCAATTAATGCAGCATTAACACTTCATTGCTGTCGTTTTTTCCCTATAACTTTTGATCTACTCATGAAAATGCTGCGGCGTTTGTTGCATTAGATGCAGAATGAAAAGATCTTTCAAGTGATATATGGTTATGATGTATTTCAATACAAGCCATATGTGTTAACCTTAAAAAATATGGTTTTTTGCTCTTTTCTTATATATTTACATCCCAAAAGATATAACAATGGGTTGTCATTAGAAAGATCTTGAGGAGACGAATCCATTGCCATAAATAGTGTTCGAATCGGAGTTTTTGATCAAAAGTTATAGTAGAAAAATGACACTGCAAAAGTTAGTTAGAACTGCATTAATTACTGCTGCCACATAATACTGGAATAAAATACACTCGAGCTCTTCTCTTATTGGACAGTTTAAAAAGCTGATGTGGCTTTTTAAGCATCCCTTAATGGGACAAAATGAGATCTCAAATTACCTCTAATGACTATATCAAAGTCATATTCTTCGAGGAACTCCATCCATCTCCGCTGCCTCAGATTAAGGTGTGGTTGCGTGAATACATATTGGAGGCTCTGATGGTCGGTATCCAATTGGAACTTCCTTCCCAAGAGATAGTGCCTCCATATTCTTAATGCCCTGACAACCGCAAGCAATTCCTGATCGTGCGTTGGGTAGCACGTCTCGGCGTCGTTCATCTTTCTGGAATCATACGCTACCACACGCTCTTCTTGCATAAGCACTTTTTGTAGCTATCTTACTACGCATCTGTTGCTCTGAGCTTATCTTTCTCCGGGTCCGGCAAGGTCAAGGCGAGTCTGTCGTCGAGCTTCTTTCAACAATTCAAACCCCTTTTGGGCTTTCTTGTGCCAATGCTCTACCCAATCTTTCACCTTCTGCCCCTCGTCAGTGCGTTAATCCGGGGCTGCTATCTTAGCAAAGTTCTTCCGCGAACTTCTGTAGTACCACTGCTAGGCCGAGAAAACTTCTGACCTGCGTGCACATTCTTGGTACCGCCAGCGAATCACCGCTTCAATCTTGGCGGGGGTCCGGCCGAGATGCCTTCTCGCCGAGATCACATGACCAAGGTATTCCACCTTCTGCATTCAAGCGGCGGCACGCCGACAACTTGGCGCATAACCGGGTGCCTCCTCAACTTCTCTAGCACCCTTCTCAAGTGTTGCACGTGCTCTTCAAGGGATCTGCTATACACCAAAATGTCATCAAAGAAAACAATCACAAAGGTGTCCAGGAACTCCCTGAAGATATCGTTCATGAGCCTCATGAACGTTATGGGGCATTTGATAAGCCGAAAGGCATCACTTTGTGAACTCATAATGCCCATACCACAGGCCTCCGAAGGCGGTCTTGTGGATATCCTCCTCCTTTATCCGTGTATCGATGATAACCTGACCTTAAGTCGATTTTGGAGAAGATCTTTGCTCCTTGAAGCTGATCCATCAAGTCGTCTGATCTTGGAAGCGCATACTTGTTCTTAATGGTGTGCTTATTCAACTGTCTATAGTCTATGCACATCCTCAAAGATCCATCCTTCTTCTTGACAAAAGAATGGGCGCTCCCAAGCGGCGAGACACTAGGTCTAATGAAACCTAGGTCGAAAGCGCTCTCCTCGCTATCGCTTCTTCGACTCAGGCAACTCTGGCGTTGTCATTCTATATGGAGCCTTGCTTGTTGGCTTTGTTCCCGTTCGAGTGCTATCTCGCACTCGACTCCCCTATAAGGAGGGAGCTGCTTGATCTCATCCGAAAGAGATCGTGGAACTCCGTGATCAACTTAGCTATTTGCTTCGGCAACTTGCTGAGCATCTTGTCTTCTTTGCTTCCTTCCAATTCCGGCTCACTAATCTCAAGCTTGAAGATGTATGCCACTTGCTCACTCTTGATGCACTTGAACAGCCGTTTAGAAGACATACACTGCATGATGGGAACAACTTCTTTACCTGTGATCTCAATGATCTTGCCGTCGGGTGTTGGGAAGGTAACCTTCCGCTTTCCACAATCAATAATGGCCCCTGCTGGTCCGAGGTACTCCATACCTATGATCAAGTCGTATTTGCCGATGCCCATTACCTCTGCCCCCCATCCGGATCTTAATCCCGGCAAGTCGATGTCAAAGTTGATTCTTTTTACTGCCCGATGCCGCCTTTCTTGCTCCACTTGCTAAGACAACGGGCCTTGGCTTTGACTTTAATGGTTTCAACTTCAACATTTGAACCATTCTGGGAGATGCAAAGTTATGGCTACTTCCCGAATCTATCAAGACTATAAATGACTTGGCCTTGGCCTTTCCCACTGTGGAAATTACTTTATACTGGCTCTCTGCTTGCTCTGTATCTATTGCGGCAAAGATATGACACTCACCACGAATGTAGTCGCGGGCCTCCTCGGCCGTCGTCGTCGGGATCAAAGTGTCCCAATCTCCCAACTCTGCTAGGCCAGCACTCATGACATATGGGCGGTTACGTCCTATGGCCTGGCTGGAAACACACGGAAGCAAAGCTACTTTTCTATGCACTCCTGTCTCTTTTCCTTGGGCATGGCTGCTTGAGAAAGGATCGCCTTTGCTTTGGAGTAGTTTGACCCTTCTGTTTGTCTTTGAAAGATACCGCTTCTTCTCCTGCTTTGCTTCCCTTGATTGCCACTATATGGGGCTCTAGCCACCCCGGCCGGCGTCCTCGGTTTGGCCCCTTCTTGCCTTGCCTTTATCTTGGTATCTGCTGCTTCATACGCCCGCTATTACGAGGTCCTGTTCCTTGCAAACTTATTGCCTTGGACTCAAACGACGATCTTGTTCTCGGGTTTATTGCCCTTACAAACTTCGCGGATCTCCTCATTCAGACCTTCAATGTAGCTTTCCAACTGCGTGCTTCTCACCTAACTTTGGCACATCTGACCTTAGCCTCATAAATTCCTCCGTGTATTTTTGTCTTGACTTGTTGCCTTCTTTGCAACTTTGTAGAACTTCTTTGCATCATCTTGGACTTGTGCTCTCTTGGGGCGTAATGGCGGCAGAAGGCTTTAGCAAATTTCTTGAACACCGCAAGCATCCTGCTTAAGCCATGAGCCTTGGCATAGCCCTTCCACCAAATCGTCTTTGCTCCCCGGGTTCGATGTTGCCACCACTGCCTTTATCCTTATCCTTCATACCATAGGCATTGCCGTGTTAAGCTCATCTCGTCAAGCCAAACCTCTGCCTCCATGCGACCCTGTTCTCGCTTTGAGAATTGCTCGAGCTTCTGGCCTTCAAACATTTCCCAATCGCAGTCTACTTTCTTCTTGGTAGTCGAGGGTTCTTGTGTCCCTTTGTCGTCCGTCAGGGGTTCCTCGCCTTTTCGATGCGCTTTCGGACTTGGTTACGCCCTTCTTCTTCCTCGAGTCGGTCACGAATCGAGCTTGAGTCGGAGGAGTCCGAGCTGGGGACCTTCCTCTCTTGCTCCTCTTCTTGTCTCTTTACGTTCTCAGAAGCTGATGCTTTAGAAGCGGTTGGCGTTACCCACCGAACACTGCTCACAGCGTGCGGCTAGCAAGGCCTTTATCTGTTCGAGGTCCGTCCTCATTTTGCGATATTTCTTCTTACGGGGTCATTTGTCCAAATTCTTCAGCGGGTTCCTTGCCCGGGCGTGGCACAGGCGAACTCCGTTCCTCTGTAAGTTCCAGCGATTGTCGTTCTCTGGCGCTCAAGCCTCTATTTGCATACACAAGTGGTTCATATCTACATGGTTAGTTTTCCTTGCTTTCTTGCATTATTTATGTTTGTTGGCATGGTTGGGGGACACAAAATATATCAACAAAACATTTATAGTGCAAGAGAATATTATATTTATATTTTATATTACACTAATACAAAAAAAATTGCAACTACTGCTAATCATTCCTGTTGTTGCCGGTAAGATGGATTATCCTCCAGGAACTTTTTCACTTGGGCTGTTCCCACCGAATGGCCCAAGTTCCTAAGGACATTGGCTGGAGATCCACCCTGTAATGCTCTTGCCAAATCTTCTATTCTCATGGTGGGAGGTATAAGGCTGCTGTCAGCGGCGGTCTTGCTGCCGCTGTAAAGGTATGGCGAAGTCGAAGGCGTCGAGTGCTCTTGCTCTCTTCACGAGGATTGCATACTTTCGGTGTTAAGGGGTAACCGCATGCATGCCGGCGAATCACGAGAGTGCAATCAAGAACGATACTCCTTCCTGCCTCCTGGGGGGGTGAACTTGCGGTGGATCACCGCTATTCTTCCATCCATCGGCAGATGGCGGGTAATAGCGTAGTGACACTGTTCAGAGAGATCTGTCCTCGCCACTTTCGGTATCCAGCTCATTATGCGCTTCCGAAATCATCAACCTCCACCGTGGTGAGCTCCACAGTAGTCTCGGACAAGGCTTTGAAGCCCTCCCGAGGTCGAATTCACTGTCCTCTCCCCTGGGAGGTGCTTGCCCGACGAGCTTGCCGTTAGGATGTTTGAGGTCGCATAGCGATCCCCATTTGTTCACGAAGAGCAAGGAACTCTTCCTCCGCCGGTAGCTTGTTCTCGGCCTTGTGCGCCTCCATAATCGCGATGTTGCCGTAGGCTTGGATGTCGGAGGTAAACTCTCCCGTGTAAGTGTCTGCTTCCCTTACTTGGAGGGGAAGTCGGACTCTCCTCGGACGATGAAGTCGTCCAAGTCCGTTCTTCTGAGTTGGTGCGGCAACTCTTCAGGTCGGTACTCCCTTTCCCCTCACTCGGGGGAGGTTTTGAATGTAAACAGGGTAGAAACTCCTCACCTTCGACTATAATGGGAGCTAGGCTTGTGATGCCTAACCCGAGGGGGTGGCGCTGACTTCGAGAGTCTGCCGGCTTCTTCTTCAGTCTTGCCACTCTGCTTTCACGCTTGTCGCCGCTCTTCTTCGGGTCGAGCTCGACATAGTCTTCCTCTTCCTCCGATTCTGTTCATCCGAGTCTTCTTCCTTCCCTTCCTGCTCCCCGTTCATACTGCGTGTGAGGAGCCGTTGTTACCACCACTATGGCTAATGGGTCCACGTCCATGGGGGAATGGAGGTTTCCCCACGGTGTTCTCGACGATGGGTAAGAAAGATTGCCGGCGGTGTTGAAAGAGAAGTACTTGGTCCCGTTGGCCGATTAGGACCATTGGCTCCGAGGTGTGCGGTCGCTTTGTTTGTGAGGTATTTGGCGATGTTAGGGACATCGCCTAATCTTTACCCTCGCAGGGACCGTCTAGGAACAAAATATCCTACACAAGGGGGGAGTTGCACTAGCACCGGTTCTACCCTAGCTTGGAACTTCGATCAAGACTCTACTATAAAAGGCGGGGTCGGCGTGCAAGGTTGCTTGGGCGTCTACCTCCTTCCCGAAGATCCGGAAGATTTGGTCGACGTCGGCCTCAAGAAGATGGCTTGGGCGCCGTACCATCTCCGGAAATCGAAGTTGCCATTGATTAATTGCGAAGAGGGTAACAAACGGTTTACAAGAGCCCTCGGGGAGTTGGGAAATCGGCTAGAAGGGCGGGGAGCAGATTTGTAGGGTGCTATCCGAGAAATGAGGGGTCTATTTATAGAAAAAGGGAAACCCTAATTTTTGGATGACTTGAAAATTTCCTAGGATTGGGTAATTCTAACTTATCCGAGGTCAAAATAGGAGTTTGAGGACTATATGAGATGCTTGAACAAGGCTAGGTTACCTAAAAGATGCTATCGCAATAGGTTGAAGGTGACTTTGACAAGTCTGGTGAAGAAATGGTAAGAGGTCTCACGACTTTGCCCTAAACTTCAAAACTAACTTTTGTTTTCTTGCGACCAGCGCGGTATGTGAGACATCGATCTCATTTCGATCAAAGGTGTCCAATTTGGGTAAACTAATGGTGTAAGGGTGATGGGCTCATCAAATTAGGCGAATCGACCCCTTATTTGGTCAATTTGGAGCTGTTTTGGTCAAGTTTGGGCGAGGTCTCACAAACTTTGCCTCGCTTCAATACTAACTTTTAGTTTTATGACCCGGTAGCGGTATGTGAGACGTCATGTCTCTCGGCTTGCAAATGTCCTATTTCACTGAAATAAAAGCTAAAACTTATTAATTTGTTTTGAATTAACCAAGTTTATGTCATCAAGATACACAAAATTGCTCTATATTAAAAAAAATTTTAATTATTTACAAAACCCGGTTCTAAGGGCGTTCTCCCCCTTGCGGGTCGCAAGACTCATGTTGTCGCTTAAGGTTACCCGCTTGGCGTGGATAGTGCAGGCTGTTGAATCTTCAAAATGTTGCACTATCTTTGCCTCAACCGCCTCTTTGCATTGCCCGGCCGGCCCGTCCGTGACTCTAAAGTCCGTTTCGTAGGCACTGCATCACTTCACGCACCAACCGAAATGGGGGGCACGGGAATTAGGAGGCCGGCTGCTTGTTTGGAAGTGTCTAATCTCCCTTAACGCTCTTCTCTCCACCTCCTTCCTATCAGCTTTCTTCCTGGGTGGCGGCTTGGGAACCTTGGGCTTCGGTGGTGGCGGCCTTAAGGTTTGCTGCTTCGTTGGTCGCCCTCCCTCGATGAACTTAACCCTGTTTTCTTCATAATATTTGTTGTAGGCCTCCCATTTCTTCATGTAGGCCTCGTGCTCTCTCATCTTCCTCTCGTAGATCTTCACCCTGTCAGTGACGTAGGCTTCCCGGGCAGGTCGTGGTTGCTTCTTCCTATCCCATGCCGGGTACCCAGGGGGCTTCTGCACTTGGTCTTCTTTGGGGTTGCTTTCAGTCTTGCCGCTTTCGGGTACTTCACCGCGTCGCTGGGGTGCTTGGAAGAGCTTCCACCTGCGACATCGGGGTTGAAGTCCTCCTCAGAAGAGTCGTCGGGAGGGGTTTGGGGGTTCGTCAGGTTGCCGCTCCTTGATGATAATGTTGGGGTTCGGCCTCTTCCTTGGCGGGCAGTCCTTCGTTCTCCTTATGCCCGACCACGAACTTCCCTTTAAACTTTCTTCTTTTCTTCTGCGCCTTTTGTTCCTCTTCCTTCCTTTTCCTCTTTTTGTCTTCCCTTCTCTTACGCGGCGTCGTTTTTATGAACCTTCTAAGGTGCGCTACCTCCGGCTGGCTCCGGACACTGTCACTTGCTCATCACTTTCGAGGATCTCCGGTGGGTCGCGTCACTGAATGGTGCGCTTGTTCTGGCTGTCGGATCTCCCGCTCTATTCCTTCATACACCTCCCTCGTCTCCTCGTCCATGGAGTTCGGTGATGTGGCCTCGTCTCCGCTTTCGCTGGCTGGTTGAAGCCCTCAATCGGTCGGACGTGTCTTGCTCTCGTCCGGCGAACGTCCCCCTCTCGCGAGCCTCTCACGAAGCATCTTCCAATGATCTCCGCCTCGGTGGCTGGTGGCTTCGCTGGCGACGCTTTCTTCTTGATCTGTTTGGTTCGGGCCATGCTTTTACTTGGATCGTCAATCGGATAAAAGCGCCCGAAAAGATGCGCCTAAGTTGGGAAGAAGCGGATTTCTAGGGCTTGGGCGAAAAAAAATGAGGGGTTCTACATCTATTTATAGCTTGGGGAATTTTAGGTCAAAACTCAAGTTGCTCTGTTTAACATGCTAAGGCACCAACTTAGCTAAAACTTATACTTATTTCAGACTTTTTCTACCTATTGGTCTCATAGCTTGCGCCTCGTTCCAATACTAATGTTTAGTTTTGCGACCAGGCGCGAGCTGTGAGATCTCATACATTTCTAGGGTTTTTAGGTAATCAAAACATGCTATTCTAACTAATTCCTATCTTAGAATTAGCCCTACCGCATTACTTTTCTCAAATTCATCATGTTTTGGTGTTCTAGTCTCGATGTCTCACAGCTTGCGCCTCGCTTCAAAACTAAAATTTAGTTCCGCGACCAGGCGCGAGCTGTGAGACCACCTCACTTGGAAAATTTTGGCTCATTCTTTTTAATCTTGTTAAATTCCAATTCACTTAATTGTTACTAGCTTAGCATAAACTACAAGGGTGAGAAAAAATTTTCCCACTTTTCGAGGCTTGAGGATCCTATCAAGTTAGTACTACTGGGAACATGGTCAGTGCTTTGCTCTTGGTCTCCAAGAACATTGCTCTGATACCACTGTGACGTCCCCTACTCGTATACGGTGCACTCACCGTATACAACCAGGAGTTCATCCCCCATACCAGCTCCATGCTAATACAGGGCCCTCCACATGACACTGCAACCGTGTCGGGTTCCAGTGGGAAGAGTGGAAGGGTCATTGCACCCCGTCTCCCTCAGGGCCTACCTAGCTGCGGAAGCGTAAACATACATGTCAGTAGCACATACATCAACATCGTGTGACCATCTCGAGGGATGGTCCTCCACATATCTGCATAGACAAAGATCAGCACATCACATAGGGGATCCTACCCAAGGCTCAGACTCAAAGGATGACTGACGGCTTGGGTCTCCAGAGTTCATTGCAGACAGAATTCATGGCAATGGATTTGGCTGGTATATGAACATGGCTTAGGGTTGTCCACTCCATCCGCCCCTCCTGTGCACACTTTGCAGAGTAGGCTGAAAAGTGTTGGGACTGATCAGAGCCACGGGATGCATAGCCGAAGGGGCTATTCCCGGGTCTCATCCTCCCAGTTCGATGGGGCAGGTAGGGATCACTCCCTCCGTAGATCTACATGCCGACTCAAGGTGACTAGAGGGCCACCGCCTGCGGTATTCGACCGGGAACCCATCGGAAAGTGTACACCACTTCACGGTGTTGAGCCCATGCCTTACCCACTTTCGGTGGTAAGCCATTAGACCTAGTCACAATGATCCCCGGTAGGCTTTACACACCGGGGGATGGCTCAGAGTCGAACATGAACCTCCTTCTTAGCCCGGTCGGCCCCTTCACCCACAACCGGGGGTGGCTCTTGTACACGCCGAATCTACAAGTGTGCTAGAGAGGCTACTCTAGGAGCATCAACTACAAGCTTTAGAGCCTCTACCCCCTTCCCAATACAAGGAGTTCACAGAAAATACATCATCCAAATACATCCTGTAAGAACTAAAGAACTAGATCTAATCATAGAGTTAGGTTCTTTAGTTAGTGTCCGAGATCTAAGATCTAGATAGCTGCTATGGGCAATTTAATAGTCTAAACCTACTGATTCTATGACTAGAAGACGTCTTAAGCTATTAAATTGACCAAATACCTGATCCTTGAGTGGCTCCCTCGACTGAGTTCAACCATCCCGGCGAGCCGAGCGAATTCAGGGAACCGATGGTGCAATTCGGCTTGGCGCCCGGAGGCGGTTTTGGCTCTGGGGCAGCCAAAACTGAGCTCTAAAACCCTAAGGACGAAAAACTAGCAAGCTAGGGTTTTCCTACCCTAAATAGACATGGGGTTTAGGCTAGGGTTTTCAATTACCCATTTTGGCATGTGGGATAATTGAAAAGGCCCCACTTGCCTTTAATGGCTAGGTGGCAAAATATGCCAACATGGAAAGGTGTGCCCACATTAATGTGCACATGTGCACATTAATAATATATGAACACTCCTAGCAAGTTGCCCCTAGGGCTACTTACCTGGCTATCCGTTGGCGTACACGTCGGTCGGAGTGGCGTGTACGCGTGACGGGGCAGTACAGTATACGTCCTGGGACCGTATACTGTGCTGGAACGTCACAAGTTCTAAGATATTTCCCAACCAAAATTAATGGTGTAGATTTTGCCTTCCCCCTCATGCTACTACCCTTATTAACATAATCTTTGGAATAGGCAGACAACCTAGCTCAAAGTTGTGAAATACAACACGTATGAAGGATCTAAATCAAATCTTGGGTGACCTCCCTCCATACTTTTAAAAGAATCCTAACGTGTCATAAGGCAATGCTCGTTGCTACTAAATGCACTCCTATAGTTTGAACCACCATTCTTTAAAAAGAAGGAAGATTCAAGCCTGTTGGAGAAATAGATATGTTGTCATCGTGTTGCTTTCCATGACATTGCTTTCCATGTGTTTAGAAGTCCACATGATCACTACTGTTATTGCTCAAATACTTAAAACACCCCTTCTTGAAACTGCTATTGGAATTAAAGATAGGAGATTGTATTCTCGTGCATCTCCATCGATAGAAACTTGCATGCGCCTCAATTCATAGTAAGCAATATATATCTCCAGTGTATGGCTCAATATCAACAAATGTATCCATAAGGACTTCTTCATATATCCATACAGATATGGAGCGCAAGGATAAACATCTTTTAGACTATGCACGCTGATGTATGCCGGATCTAGCAACTTAACTATGAAATGACCTCTCAACTATTTTAATAAGAAAGATAGAACTCAAGGAAATGAAAACAATGTAATAAATAAAAGTCGTGTTGGATAGCATGAGATGGTCTTTTGTGCCGAAGCTTAATAAGGAACGTATATTTGTTGGATAACATGAGATTGTCTTTTGCCCTGAACCTTAATAAGGAATGTGTGATTATCTTAATCTCAGGCTGAGCTCAATCTAATTTGCAGATTAAGGTTCTAAATGATAATAAATATTCTTTCGCCTTTCAATATGGTACTTAGGTCGCTAAATTTGGCATTGGGTTTCTAATGAGCCATGTGCCATACTATTCCATTGCAGAATGGTATCTTCGCTACTCTGTTTAGTCTGTTTTCTTTTTCTTTCGATTGATTTATCTTTGATGTTGCTCCCGCATCTTTGGAGAATCCCAACGAAAATAAATGTAAGAAAAATTTCTTCGTCCAATATATAATTCATTTTACACAGACCTTAAATAACAAGGGACTTGAATAATAATATAACTTAATAGGTTTATAAGATTCTCAATACTCAATTCAAATAATATCCATCTATGTATCAATACTCAAATCAAATAATGACCATCTAGGTTAGCACGTGGAGACACATAATACAACATCCATCATACTAATTAAAGGCATACTAGAAACGTGTGCCCGGCAATCCCGGGCATATGCAAAGGTTTGTATTATGTTGGGGTGTGTTTTAAATTTGGGGCAGTTACATAAGGCTAGAATGACATTATACATGCTAGATATAGAATGCAACAAGATTATATGTTCAAGTTTCCTTGATTGTAGTATTGAAATTATGAAATGCTTATCATACATGGTTTGTGAGGCTCCCTGCTAAATATACGGCGCCCGGCCATACACTCGGCAGGAAATCCCCCGTCCGGCTCAACAACCGCACAGGCCCTCCGTCTATCCCGGACTCTGGAACCCCCGTAGTGCGGAAAGGGGACATGAAGGTGTCTTGCGCGCCCTTCCCCTATGGGCTCCTATCACAGCGGAAGCATAAACAAGTCAGAACTAGCAATACTATACAATATGCTACCTCAAAGGGTAGCTCAATCGCATATCCATAGATGCAAGGAACATAATCATATGCCATAAAACATGAGAGCTCCTACCCGTGGCTCCGACACATAAGGGAGTCGACTGACTGGATAAGCCTCAAGATAGAGCAGACCGAGTCATAACAATGGCGGGGCTGGCATAAGACAATGGCTAGGGTTGACCACTCCATCCGCCCCTTCTGTGCATACTTTGCAGATGAGCTAGATCAAGCTGGGGCATGACTCTAACCTTCCGGATACGCAATCCCAGGGCATCACCCCTCGGGACTACTCCAGGTTGCATCTCCCTGGTCCGACGAGGTAGGAAGGGTTGCATCTCCCCTTCCCGGGGTCTAGAGGCTCCACGGGCAGCTAGAGAATCGTGACGACATACGATTCGTACCCGACTTAACCCCCCAAAATAAGAGCCAAGCTGACACTTGCAGCTCTTGAGAGGCAGGTGGCACCCATTGCCCCAGGTGGTGTCCGGACCCATGCTCGGCCCACACACGGTGACCCAACATAAGCCTAGCCCACCGGGGATCCCCCAAGCCCCCACTCGGCAGGGATCCACCCTCCATCTTACCTCTAGCCCCGTTGTGTGGTGCTGAGTCACATCATAGCTTCCATAGCCCGGTGGGTTCCTATGCACAGGCCGCAACTAATAGGAACTAAGGGATCTACACTAGGAGCATACTACATATATGGCCCTAGGTCTCTACCCCCCTTCCCAATACAAGAGGAGCAACATGATCAACCAATATCACATACATCACATCATGATCAATATCATATGAACATCTTAACCTAATCATACATATCTAACTAACAGTTAGGGTTCCTTGATTAGGGTTCAAGATGTTCAACAAAGGATCTAGGGTGGCTCTACTCTAGATACGAACTACTAACCCATCTGGAGTGCTAACTTCCAGATGAACTAACATGAACTCTACTCAACCTACCTCCTCCAGAAGCGCTTCCTCCCATCCCTGGCGTCTCCATGCTCCTTGACGTGGTTCGATGGCTTGCTCCCTCAACGATCATACACACCTCCCAGGGGCTGCTGCTCCAGGCTAGGCTATGACGAACGGTGCTCGAAATGGGGTTTCGGGCACGTGGATGAGAGATCAGGTGCTAGGTCAGGGAAAAGGGTCTAGGGTTAGGGTTAGAGCCAATATAGGTGTGGGTCCACATGGGATGCCACGTGGTACCACTAGGATGAGGCCGTGTGGCGGTTGCTCCAATAGGATAAGGCCATGTGGAAATGGGCCTTATCCTAAGGTTATCTAAGTTAATTGATTAACTTAGATGTGCACCCCTTGCCACTTTCTAAAGCATACAAGGCTACATAGGTAGACTTGTATGGTGACGGGTCCAGGAATATACGTATTTATAGCGTATATTCCCCTGGAACGTCACATTCTCCCCCCCTTAGGATAATGCCGTCCTCAGCATTGCGCTAAGGTGACGAGCTTACTCTATCCTGCAAAACAACACAAGAGCATACACTTAAATTTAAACGATCAACTTCCTATTAAAGAGTTAAATGTCAAAAATTTAGGCTATATTTGTACTTATACAAAATTATATAGCCTTAACAAGGTTACTTCTTACAATAATTTAAAACATTATTATAAGAGTTATTAGGGTTCATAATCTAAATTATGGTTCCCCCATCTTCTCGTAATGCGCCCCACCTCGATGCTCCTTCTCACTTGCCTGCACATGGAGCACATTACGTTAGTTTAATTTAATTAATAAGTTTGTGGTTTTAGGGGACCACCCCCCTTACCAATACCTTGCACTCGATCATGGCCCTTTCGGATTTGAGCCTAAGGACCATTTAAGATGATCCCATCATCGCCCATGATCAAGTGCTACCTTGTACTCAGTTACCCGGTGCCGAGTACCCCTAGTGCATCATGCCCCAAGGGTTTTAAGCTAGGGAACGTCTCACGATCCCATCATCGCACATGATCACTTTGACCTTCACCATGACCCCCCTATGGCCAGGTGTGCGACCCCCACATCGTGGCATAGGGAGCATCCGACCGATGTCCCATCATCGCGCACCATGGCTTTCCTTCTCTCTCTCTCGCATGACCCTATTGGTCATGCACACCTCTTGGTGCATGTTGGCCTAGAGAATGCCTTAAAGGCTTATCCCATCATCGCCTACACGATCCAAGATTCTGGCGCATGTGCTCTACCATTAGGGATTTTTTGAGATCATAAAAGGGCCTTCTAAGAATTGCTGACTAAGCTATATGAACTACCAATCAGAAAACAGAACTGGTAATCCAGTCAGCAAAACAGTTATAACTAATTCACTGAATCACATTTTCTAGCATAAGTGTTGATAGAAAAGTCTAAATGAGCTTTTGATTGGTGCAATAGATAGATCTCATTGAGATCTTTCCAACCTTGGATGGTTTGCATATCTTTTAGCCCCATAGGATAGTAAAAAATGGTAAAAACCATATTTTTTGGAGTTTTGACAATCATAAGTGGTTAAAATATGTCCAAAGCACCTAAGGTTGGAAAGCTCTCAATGAGATCTATCTATTACAGTAAACGAGAGCTCGTTTAGACTTTTCTATCAAAAGTTATGCTAGAAAATGTGATCCAGTGAGTTAGTTATAACAGTTTTGCTGACTGGACCCGTCAGGCTCTGATTTCTGATTGGTAGTTTATTTATCTTCATTTGGCTTAGTTGGCATGTTTTGAAGGCCCTTTTTTAATCTAAAAAAAACCCTAATGCTAACTAGAAGACATGAGCCAGACTTAAGGCTGACTAAGCTAACCTCCTGGCGAGTCGGGGTCGACCAAGTCGGAGACGACTCGCCCATCAAACTCCTTCATAAAGTCTGGGTATTGCTTCTCCAAATCCGGCTTCAATACCCATGTCGCGTCTTCCACGGGCAAGTGCTTCCACTTGACCAAATATTGGAGGAACTGAGACCTCCTAGTCTTCTTGAATGACTTATCAAGAAGTAACTCAGGCACAATCTCCACTTGCTCTTCCGTCATTTCCAACAAAGTTGGAGTATCCAAGACCTCATCAGGGTTAGGATTGTGCCTTTTTAATAAACTTACGTGGAAAACCTTGTGAACCTTGAGATGGGCCGGAAGATCCAACTTGTAGGCTTGGGAGCCCACTCTCTCCAAAATCTTGAACAGACCAGTCCACCTGGGGGCAAGCTTCTTGCAACTCCCAATCCGAAGCTTAGCTTGCTTAATCTTGATCTTCAACCACACGCTATCGCCTACCTTGAACTCTCTTACGGTCCTGTGCCTGTCGGCTACACTCTTTTGCCGACTTCTTGCTGCTAGGAGGTAACCCCTTACTTCTTCCACCAGCTGCTGCATATCTCCTAGCATCTGCTGGGATACTTCCACCTTTGACACAGGATTGTGCCAAGTATCCGGGGTTAGGCACTGGTACCCGTAATTTACCATGAAAGGAGACATCTGAGAAGACTCCTGCTTGGCACTATTGTAGGCGAACTCCACCAAGTGGATGTACTCATCCCACTTGGACTGCTTATTCCACACAAAGCTTCTAAGCATATCTTCGATGATTCGATTCGTCCTCTCCGTCTGACCATCTGTTTGGGGATGATATGCCATGCTCATGGAGAGCTTCGTCTTAATCGTGCTAAAGAGGTCTTGCCAAAAGGCACCCATAAATTTGGAATCCCTATCTAAAATTATCTCCCGAGGCATGCCATGGAGTCTAAAAATCTCCTTTACAAATAGCTTGGCAGTATCTAATGCTGTGTCCGTAGTCTTACAAGGCACAAAATGTGCCATCTTAGATAGTTTGTCTACTACGACCATCAATGCATCCTTGCCTCGAAGAGTTGTGGGAAGTCCCGTTATAAAATCCATGCTTATGACCTCCCACTTAGCATTTGGCACTCCCAAAGGCTCTAAGGCACCTGGAATCCGAAGTTGCTCTGCTTTGGTTTGCTAGCACAACTGGCACTCCCGGATATATCTTGCTATCTGCTTCTTCATTCCCGGCCAGAAGTAGCTACTTCGAATCTTGAAGTAGGTCTTCATGAACCCTGCATGCCCTGCTATTGGGCTGTTGTGTGTGTCATGAAGAATTAGCTTCCTTATACCTGACGATTCGGGCACACACAACTTATGTTTATGATACAACAAGTTGCCTTCCTTCTTATAATGCTTGAAGGCTTCTCGTTCTTTATCTGTTCTAGCCTCCCTGGAGAGACTTTCCCATACCTCCTTGAAATCTCCATCTGATTGCAGGGTCTCCTCAATCTTCCTACCAAACTCACTCGATAGCGTGGAAATCGCATTACAATGCGTTCTTGTCTCAAAGGGTCTTCTAGAAAGAGCATCCGCAACCACATTCAACTTACCTGGCTTATAAGTAATCTCAAAATCGTACTCTTCTAGGAATTCCATCCACCTCCTTTGCCTTAGATTGAGGAGCGGTTGGGTGAAGATGTATTGGAGGCTCTGGTGATCAGTATCTAACTGAAACTTCCTCCCAAGCAAATAATGCCTCCAAATATGAAGAGCTCTCACAATAGCTAGAAGTTCCTGATCATGGGTTGGATAGCGCTACTCGGTGTCGTTCAACTTCTCGGAATCATAGGCCACTACTCTTCCTTCTTGCATAAGAACTCCACCTGTCGCTATCTTACTTGCATCTGTTGCTACTATCTTGTCCTTGTCTGGATCTGGCAGAACTAGCACTGGTGCTGTTGTTAAGGCCTCCTTAAGCTTTTCAAATGAAGCTTGAACATTTTCTAGCCAATGCGTTCTCCAATCTTTCACCTTAACACTCTTAGTGAGGTCCGTCAAAGGGGACGCCCACTTGGCGAAGTCCTTCATGAACTTCCTGTAATAGTCTGCTAGACCTAGAAAGCTTCTTACCTCTGCCACATTCTTTGGAGCTGGCCAATCCACTACTGCTTCAATCTTTGCGGGGTCGGTGGAGATCCCTTCCGCCGATATGACATGGCCCAAGTACTCCACTCTTTCAGTAGCAAAGTGGCATTTGGAGAGCTTTCCATACAAACGATGCCGCCTCAACTTTTCCAACACTCTTCTAAAATGCTGACCATGATCTTCAATGGACTTGCTGTAGACTAGAATGTCGTCGAAGAAGACTATGACAAACTCATCTAGGAAATCCCTGAAGATGTCGTTCATGAGGCGCATGAAAGTTGCTGGAGCATTTGACAATCCAAAGGGCATTACTGTAAACTCAAAGTGACCATACCGCGTTCTAAAGGCGGTCTTATAGATATCCTCTTCTTTAATTCTTATTTGATGGTATCCTGACCTTAAGTCAATTTTTGAGAATACCCTTGCTCCTTGGAGCTGGTCCATTAAATCATCTGCTCTTGGCAATGCATACTTATTCTTTATCGTCTGCTTGTTGAGCTGGCGATAGTCTATGCACATTCTTAAGCTCCCATCTTTCTTCTTCACAAAGAGTATAGGTGCTCCAAAAGGAGACACACTTGCTCTAATAAACCCAAGCTCAAGCAATTCCTGGAGCTGCTTCTTGAGCTCTATCAATTCTGGGGTGCTCGTTCTGTAAGGCGCCTTGCTGGTAGGCTTAGCATCTGGAGCTAATGTGATCTCACATTCTACACCCCTATAAGGTGGTAGCTGCCGGATCTCATCCGGGAATACATCCTTAAATTCTGAGATGAGCCTTGCTACTGGCTTGGGCAACTGATTCCCCTTTTGGTCGCTTCCATCCTGCTTATTGGGCTCAATTGCCTCTAACCTCAAAATGTAATCCACCTTATTTCTTTCTATACTTTTCCTTAGGTGCTTCAAGGAAATACACTGCATAGAAGGAGCTGTCTTCTTACCTTTCACTATGAATTTGGTGCCGTCCGGTGCCGTCATGGTGACTTCATTGCGGTCACAATCAATCATGGCTTTGGCTGGCTTCAAGAATTCCATGCCCACTATAAGGTCATACCTTCCAATTTCCATGACCTCTGCTCCCATCGGCCACTTGCTTCCACTAAGGTCTATGTCGAACGTGATCCTCCTCCCCTTAGTGTGCCGAATGGCGCCGTTTGCCATAGCAACTAGCCTTGGCTTAGACTTCAATACCTTATTCTTCATTAGGGCAGCCAGCCTGGGAGAG
This sequence comes from Isoetes taiwanensis, assembly GCA_021234155.1. NCBI lineage: Eukaryota > Viridiplantae > Streptophyta > Lycopodiopsida > Isoetales > Isoetaceae > Isoetes > Isoetes taiwanensis. The sequence goes on from JAJEKV010000002.1 coordinate 41,183,535, forward strand.
GCGAAGTTATGGGAACTACCTGTGTCTATGAGGACTACATATGGGTTACTATCTATGATCCCATCAGCCGCAATGACTGTTGACTGATGTTCAATATCACCTGACTCAATGTTTGCACATATATGGCACTCACCATCTATGAAGTCCTGGGCCTCATGCTGGTCGTCGTCCTCATCCGCTTCTGTTGGTGAATCCCAATCCATAAGCTCTGCCAAAGCTGCCTGCATGACGAATGGGCAATCATGTGTTCGGTGCCCTGGCTGGAAGCACCTGAAACATAGCTTCTTCTCGATACATTCCTGTCTCTTCTCTTTCGTCAGACTGTCTAGGATACGCTTTAGCACACTGCCCCCTGATGCATTCTGCGGCTTGCGGTCCCCAAAGGTCTTACCCTGAGCTCTTCCCTGTTGCTGGCCTCCTGATGGCGTAGCTGCTGATTGCTTACTCTGGTACTGCCCTTGGTACTGCCCTGAAGCTTTACCCTTGAAGGCCGACTGCTTCTCTGCTGGGGTTGATGGTGCTTCCTCCAAACTTATGGCTTTATCCTCGGCTTCTGCTACTGATTTTGGGTTGATTGCTCGGATTAGCCTTTTGATATTGCTGTTCAACCCTTCAATGTAGGTATCAACCGCTTGTCTTTCTGATACTCCGGGAACATGGAGCCTGAGCCGCATAAATTCCTCTGTATACTTTGCTACTGACAATGTACCCTGGTTCAACCTATAGAACTGCTGGATCTGCCTGCTAGTGTGCGATCTTGGCACATAGTGCTTGCGGAAAGCTTTGCTGAAGGTCTTAAATCTGCAACTGTTCCTTTTGAGCTTGTTAGACTTTGCATAGCCTTTCCACCAGATTCTAGCTGCTCCTATCAAGTTTGCTGTAGCAACTTTCCCTATATCCTTGTCCTTCATGCTATAAGAGTTGCCAAATTCCTCCATTTCGTCAAGCCATACTTCTGCCTCCATACCTGACCTGTCCTTTCCTGAGAACTGACCCAACTTCCTAGTCTTCCACACATTGCTCATAGCACTGTCAACCTTCTTCTGATAGTCATCTGCCTTCCTTGTCCTGGCTCTTACCTGTGAAGTGTCGGACTCACTTTCTGAGCTAGAACTGTCTTGGGTGTGCGAAGTGTCCGATGAACTGGAGCTAAGTGGTGTTGGAGTCCTTCTGTTTCTCCTTTTCCTCTTCCTGTCCTTGACATTTCCCTGGTTGTCTTGCCCCTCCTGCTGTGGACCTTCCTCAATGCCTTGCTGAGGTAGTGGTGGAGGTGGAGGTGGTGCAGGTGCATATTCTTGGGCATTCATCAATGGGGTGGCCCAATGGATCAGCTGATGCATCTGATTCCTCATCTGGACGAGCCTTGCGTTGATTACTTCCGGCGTCATTTCCTCGTTGTTGTCATCCTGATCGCGTCCGAATAGGTTCCTTGGTACCCATCGATGTCAGCTCGCCCCCGCCTTGGGAACTGAGCGGTGTTCCTTGTTGCAAGGATTGATCATCAATGCTTGTTATTTGGTTTACACATCAATTATATCCGTTTACAATTAATTTATTGTTAGATACAAAAGAAATCATGTGAAAATTCCACTTACAAGTCAAGATCATAATAATCATTAATATATAGAAGTACATTTTACGAAATACATGATAATATCAAAAAGAGATTATTCAATACAATTTAATTGAGGACAAAACAAATTCTTCCGTCATCGACGGCCCTTCATGTTCTTGAAGAAGTTCTTGATGTTTTTGAGATGTAGCCCTTTGCCGACGTTCTGCAAGATTCTTGCGGCTGATCCTCCTTCAAGTGCTCTGGCCATCTGGGGTGCTGGGAGTTCGGGTGCCGTTGCTGCCACTACTGACAAATGTGCATCCCTGAGGTGGCCCCTGGTGAAGTCAAGGCAGTGAAGAGCTACTGATCTCTTGAAAAGGATGACATGGTCCGATGCGTGGTCTAGTCTGGCGTGCTGCCCAAAGCCAGAGAGGGCTATGAGGAGCGCAACAGACTCTTCTCCCCTTGGGCTAAACTCCCCGCGTGGAATACTATCATCCGCCCTTGGCTAAGAGCCGGAAGATAGTATCGGCGCCTTTGCCTTTACCCGTGATGTTGGACCCCATGCCTCTTCCGCCCACCGCTTCCCCATAGATGTCTATTGCTCACGAGGTCTTCGTGGTCCCTCCACATTGTGGTAGCGTTCTCCAAGTTGATGTTGGCGTGTGCCTCGCGAACTCACCGAACGGACTGGTCGGCTAGAGCTTGGACCCTTCGCTTATACAATCTGCTTTGTATCTGCTTGAACTCCTCTCGGATGACAGGGTTCTTGTTGTCGATAGATCTCCCTTATCTGCTGATAGGCTTCTATATCGACATTGTGCGCCTTATGATATGAGTGTCGCTCGATAACTCCTTGGAAATTCCCCGGTAGGAGTAGTCGATGAAGTCAACGCCTGCTCTTATGCAATTAAGCCTAGGAGCTCGTCGATTCTCGAGGCCTTCTTCTTGGCAATGGGGAAGGTTGAGGATGTCGTTAGCCAAGATGTACTCCTCGCCGATGATGATCCTGACGTGGCTGGCTGATGCCAAGTGGTGGTTCGAAATCTCGCCTTAGTGTGCCTTCCTGCCTAGCTATTTGCTTCTCCATCCTTGCTGCTTCGCTCATTTCCCAACTTGGGTTCTCCTCCACTTGCTGCTCGTAGTCTTGCTCAATCTGCAGCATGGGTGTTGCCGAGGTGGAGCCATAGTACTCGTACTCCGTGGACTCGATTTCGTGGATGCTGATCTGCTCCCTTCGGGTGTTGAGAGGTGCTAGATCTAAGGGCTGAATTGACGGCTCCCCTGGTTGGTTGACTGCCTTGTACTGCATGAACAAAGCTAAGGCTGCTTGGTTTGAGAGGTATCTGTGCCTATGATGCTTATAGGTCATGTAGTCTGGCATGCTTCTGGTTCTAGCCCACACCTTATTCTTGGCCTTAGCTCCCCCACCTATGGCTTGGGTCAGAGAGTCTAGAGAAACCCATTTCCCTCCCCTAGGTGGCAAACTAACTTCCCAGGGTAGTATCTGCTGGTCATATTGGCAAATGATGTCGGTGTAATAGGGAGTCCTAGTCAATGTGGCGTGGAGATCAAAGAGGTGATCGAAGACATGGAAGACAAAGTTTGAGGGCACCATTGAGCAGAAGAGAGTATGAAAAATGGCTGATGAGGACAAGCAAGGAGCTAGAAAATCGCCAAAAGGGCTGAGAGCAATTTTGATGGTGAGAAAATGACAAATGAGAGCCCTTTTTTATAGGCTAGGGATGCATCGGTTTTCGTGCACAAGGGTTCTTGATGTGGAAGGACTTTGTTCAAAGGCTATGAGTGTCCAAATGAGCTACCATGAAGTGCAATTCTAAGCAAAACAAAGCAAGAAACACTACATGGCAGGTTGCTGGGTCAAAATTGGTCAAATTAGGCCAAAAAGGGCCAAATCGGGATGGTTCACGCGAAAGGGCCTTCCGAAACTGTCGGAAAGGGGTTTGGCGCGGACCAACCCGGTTTCGCGATTTTTGAAGCAATGTTGACGAATTTTTGAGATTGGAAAGATGCTAACATGACTAATTGATCAATTCTAGCCTAGCATGTAACTTTTCTTGAGCAAAATGGACACCTATAGGCGAAATAGGGTTGGTCCGCGCGAAAGGGCCTTCCGAAACTGTCGGAAAGGGGTTTGGCGCGGACCAACCCGGTTTCGGAATTTTTTGCCCAGAAAAGAATTTTTTTTTTTTCTAATTTAGGGGTAAGATAATTGAACTCTTACAAGTTAGATACAAAAAATTTTAGTACAGTTTGACTTCTCTAACTACCTTTTAACATCAATTTTTCAAGACAAGAATTATATTATACCAAAATTTTAGTTACAGGTACAAAATTAGGAGGTTCAAGGGTACTCCTTGCGGATTCTCCGCGCCAAGTAGAGGTCCTTGGGCATTACGGTCACCCTCTTGGCGTGAATTGCGCATAAGTTGCCCTCCTCAAAAAGCTGGGTCAGCTCGCCCGGTTTACCACCGCAGGGACTCGTGTCGTCGTCGAGATGTCACCCTATAGTCGGCGGACGAACTCCTGCATCACTTCCCGCGCATCGGGCCGCGAAGGGGGAGCCTTCCCCGATCGAGATTAGTGCAATCTTCTTTGGAAGTGCTTAATCTCCCGGAAAATGCGGGCGTGCGGCGAATTAGGCCCATGGTGGACCTTCTTCGGCTTCACCGGACGTGGAGGTGGTGGCTTCGGCTGGTCCTTCTTCGGCCGGCCGCCCTTGACGTAGCGCTCCACGTTCTGCTTGCAATACCAATCATTGTACCTCGTCCAGCGACGAAGGTACTCTGGTATGCTGCTTTTAAGCGGCGCTTGGTCGCGATCCTCTTGGGCCCGAATGCCCTTCGCCACCATACGCTTCTTGACTACCTTCCGGTGGCTTGGGCCGCCGGGTAGGAGTGGGTGTGCGTTGGGGTCGATGGCTCCCCAACGTCTTCCTCTTCCTCCTCGGCTTCCTCCTCCACTCTCCCTCGTTGCCCCCGCCTCCTCCTTCCTCTTCCTCCTCATCCGCTCCCCGGGCCTGAGGTTCTTCAATCACGACAGTCGTGCGAGGTCTGTCGTTTCTTCTCTTCGTCCGCCGCTCCTTCTCGAGCAGCTCCCTCAACCTCTTCTTTCTTGCTGCCGTTTCCTCTGGCCACTCTGCAACCTTCTCCTTGCCCTTTTTCTTTGGTGCCGAAGGGCCTGCCTCTTGAGTTTGGTGCCGGGGCTCCTCTTGGTCTCCCTCCTGCTGCTCCACCTCCGTATCAGACGAGGGCCCAAAGTGGCGGGACTCGCCGGTTCTCTGGGTGCCCGCCGACGAAGAACTGCTGCTGCTGCTGGGCGCCTCCTCCTCCTCGGAGACGTGGAAGGAGTCGTCGCTGCTGGAGGAGAACGCCCCTTCACCTGGCTTGGGTCGAAGGTGTTCTGGAACCTTCTTGACATGACGACCCGCTGCTAGCTGAGCCATCGATAGCGCAGGTCTCTCGCCCGCCTTCCTGGCTGTTTGTTTGGTGCGAGCCATACTTAACGGTCCAGAAAACGGGTGAAGTAAGGCTGATCAAGAGAGAGATGGTGGAGGAAAGTTTGGAGGGAAAATGAGGTGGCAAGACTGTTTAAAAAGGAGGGTCCTTGGGAATATTCTCCTACCATCATTAGGCCTATTTATTAGCCCCCCTTATTAATTACTCCTATGTACCCTTATTATTAACATATATTTAATTTTTAATATACATACTTAAATTCGTATTATACCTTTAGACTTTCAAATTTCCTAATAGTTTGAAGTATTAATTATAGATTTGCACCATTTTTCCCTCGGGTCTCAGATTGGCATGATTCTTTGACCCATTTTGGGTGGAATTTGATGCAGATGCATAATTTTCACTCCAAATTTACTAGAAGGTGAATTTGAGTCACTCATTTCTTCGTCTAACACTTACCTAATTCTGGACCCCTACCTAGGAGAAAAATTTTTCCTCCTATTTTCGAGGTTCGATGGTGGAAATTTTTATTTCACACCCCTATAGGCCTGTTAGACTACTTTCATGGTTATGGTCAGTGCTAGTTCCTGGTCAACCAAGAACATCGCTCTGATACCATTGTGACGCTCCCTGCTAAATATACGGCGTCCGGCCAACACTCGGCAGGAAATCCCCCGTCCGGCTCAACAACCGCACAGGCCCTCCGTCTATCCCGCACTCTGGAACCCCCGTAGTGCGGGAAGGGGACACGAAGGTGTCTTGCGCGCCCTTCCCCTATGGGCTCCTATCACAGCGGAAGCATAAACAAGTCAGAACTAGCAATACTATACAATATGCTACCTCAAAGGGTAGCTCAATCGCATATCCATAGATGCAAGGAACATAATCATATGCCATAAAACATGAGAGCTCCTACCCGTGGCTCCGACACATAAGGGAGTCGACTGACTGGATAAGCCTCAAGATAGAGCAGACCGAGTCATAACAATGGCGGGGCTGGCATAAGACAATGGCTAGGGTTGACCACTCCATCCGCCCCTCCTGTGCATACTTTGCAGATGAGCTAGATCAAGCTGGGGCATGACTCTAACCTTCCGGATACGCAATCCCAGGGCATCACCCCTCGGGACTACTCCAGGTTGCATCTCCCTGGTCCGACGAGGTAGGAAGGGTTGCATCTCCCCTTCCCGGGGTCTAGAGGCTCCACGGGCAGCTAGAGAATCGTGACGACACACGATTCGTACCCGACTGAACCCCTCAAAACAAGAGCCAAGCTGACACTTGCAGCTCTTGAGAGGCAGGGCGGCACCATTGCCCCAGGAGGTGTCGGACCTATGCTCGGCCCACACGAAGTGACCGACCATAAGCCTAGCCCACTGTGGGATCCCCCGAAGCCCCCACTCGGCAGGGATCCACCCTCCATCTTACCTCTAGCCCCGTTGTGTGGTGCTGAGTCACATCATAGCTTCCATAGCCCGGTGGGTTCCTATGCACAGGCCGCAACTAATAGGAACTAAGGGATCTACACTAGGAGCATACTACATATGGCCCTAGGTCTCTACCCTCCTTCCCAATACAAGAGGAGCAACATGATCAACCAATATCACATACATCACATCATGATCAATATCATATGAACATCTTAACCTAATCATACATATCTAACTAACAGTTAGGGTTCCTTGATTAGGGTTCAAGATGTTCAACAAAGGATCTAGGGTGGCTCTACTCTAGATACGAACTACTAACCCATTTGGAGTGCTAACTTCCAGATGAACTAACATGAACTCTACTCAACCTACCTCCTCCAGAAGCGCTTCCTCCCATCCCTGGCATCTCCATGCTCCTTGACGTGGTTCGATGGCTTGCTCCCTCAACGATCATACACACCTCCCAGGGGCTGCTGCTCCAGGCTAGGCTATGACGAACGGTGCTCGAAATGGGGTTTCGGGCACGTGGATGAGAGATCAGGTGCTAGGTCAGAGGGTCTAGGGTTAGGGTTAGAGCCAATATAGGTGTGGGTCCACATGGGATGCCACGTGGTACCACTAGGATGAGGCCGTGTGGCGGTTGCTCCAATAGGATAAGGCCATGTGGAAATGGGCCTTATCCTAAGGTTATCTAAGTTAATTGATTAACTTAGATGTGCACCCCTTGCCACTTTCTAAAGCATACAAGGCTACATAGGTAGACTTGTATGGTGACGGGTCCAGGAATATACGTATTTATAGCGTATATTCCCCTGGAACGTCACATGGTTCAATGTAACACATAATAATTGTTGTCTCGAATACAATTGACAAATACGTTCGCAGCGTGGGATCCTTTTACCCTGGATTGGGTGGGGATCCCCTCCTCATGGATCCCACAATTAACTGTGCAGTTAAAGGCTACTACGCAGTTTCGGGTCTCTTTTTGACTGGATTGGAGCTCTTCTATCCGAGCAGTGCTCGGTTCGATTCCTCCTTCGCTTCGAGCTGCGCCTCTAATCTAATCTATTCCAACCACCCCTAAACTGATCCCATCCAATTCCGAGGAGGATCGGGGGAGGAAAACCCATTACAAAAAAACTCTCTCTTTCTTGGGGTTATTTTCAACATCGGCAGAGACACTAGAATCTTGAACCGGAATGGATAATGCAATTTTGGATAGCATTTTTGAGCTAAATGCAGTGATCAGGAAGTGCAACCATAAATGCTCCCATGAATGCAGGAGTTATGCACATGCAAGAATGTTAATGCAACCAAGGTCCTACAAAAAATGCAGCAATTCAAAGAAAAATTCAAACCTTAACTGCCATGTCTTGAATATTGATTCACTATTTTGTTCCTCGAGCAAATTCTAGATATGATCTAACGAATACACATCACAACAATTTGCCATAGTTATAAAGCCTTTCTATGTTGCAATTCATGGAATGAAGTCCCCCTTCCTGTGCCCTGATCTAAAGAAATTCCATTGTACACGAATGCCACGCTGACAATGGTACCTGCATATGAAGTTGAATGATCTTCTAGATTTGAACTGAGCAGCACAACCATCCGACCACATGAGATGATACCATATGTGAGATCTACAATTCTCTTTCAACCATTGGAGATGAAGTTGAAATGCATGCTGTACAAAATATGTGTCATGACTTCTATCATCAGAAACATATAGATGAACAGTCTTTTGCAACTTACTATTTATCTTAAAGAGTGATGTGTACCACAATAGTGATCTGATTTGCATTCTAATGTTCAGACTGCACTTCCTTGAAGGATTGCAAAGTGTAGTTTTCTGTTTAAAGTCTACTACTTATACCACAGAATCATCTCTTAAAGTCTGAGTACTTCTTTTAAATTCCTTGCTCTGTCAATGAGCTGCAAAGTTATGATGCACAAGCTTTTTCATGTGATCAAACATGGCCGATAGCATGGAAGGAGCATTTGTTTGCTTCTCCACCAATCTTAGTCTTCTAGAAGTGCCCTTCCTCGACTTTTCATCCATATAATAGTAAGCCTGCCATTTAACATCATCTTCATTATTTTGATCAGTTTCTTTTGGACATAAGGGAATCTTTTGTTTACCACATTTTCTTTAATGCACTTCAAATTGTGCCACTCTTCCCCTTCTTCCTTTTGAAACCATTTCTCTCCAAAGAGTGCTAACATTAAAAAATGTATGTTTTTGTGCCTGACAAACCCCATCATGTGTAGCAACAACACATGTGTCACAATTATAGCTGTAATTGAAGTGAAACTTCGCCCTCATAGAATTGAAGGCTTTCCTGAAATTCTCTGCGTGTTCATACTTAACACAACAACAAGTGTTCCTCTCCTTCAGTTTCCTTATGCAACTTGGTTTCAGATATTCAAACATTCTAATACCAATATCTGCATCTGGATTCTCCTCCACAAAGTTCTCATACAGCTCAGGCTGCACATTGCAAAAGAAAATAGGTAAATTGGAGAAGCATGTGCATTGATACCTTACATATCCTGTGCATAAGTAAGAAACACTAGTATACCAGTACTTAAAAGCTGTACATGTAAAAAGGAATGGTTGACTCTATACATTTTTAGTATGTATGTATAGTAGATATGTATAGAGTATCAATTTATAGCACATTTAATCTTGCATCCTCACAATATATACAAATATATAACATAATATACATGAAATTAATCCAAGAGCGAGTATATGATCTCATAAACCTTGCTTACATGTATATATCGTAAGCAAAATAGACTGAAAGGCTACATGCATTGTTTTGCACATTAAAGCAAGTAAACTAAGATCAACAAATGAGTTCACATATATGTAAATGAAATGTACATGAAAACTAATAAGAAACTGTAATGTAATAGTTCTTTTGACAAAAACTCACACAATAGCACATTCTTTGAGAATAGAAATACCTGAGAAATGTCAATATACTGGATTGCCTCACTTCTTTTTTTCCTCACATCCCTATACTTTGGTGAAACCCTAGAGCTTTTACTTTCTGGTTAGTAGATAATGGGTTCTCAGACTAGCATGCTTCACGTATTATGAGGAAGTGAAATGTGGATCATAGTGATTTGTATTCCAACATATTATGGCTAGCCAATAATAGGACATGTACAAATGGCTCTATGTTAGGACCGTATTTTTACTCTATCCCTATACCAGTGCATTAACTAAGTTCAGAGATAGGCCTTGTGCCACAAATTCTATGACACTTAGCACTTGTTTGAGTTGTTTCTTAATCTTCTAGGAAGTCTCATATCCTCAATTTCCAAGCAAAATATCTACCTTTTTACCAAACTCATGTACCACTAGGTTGATATTTTTAGCTATACCACTTTTCCATTGTGACAAAAAGCCCCCTTCATTAATATTCGTTAAACAAAGCTTTTTCTCTTTAGGGTTTCAGAAATACCTAAGTTGTCCACGAAGGCAGCAAATATCTATCTTTCCATTTTGATGCACAAACTGGCATCTATGTGGACTTGCTTGCTTGTGGATTGGCCATTGGCTGCTCATGATTGCATGCTTTGTGGTTACAGTTGTATGAGCCTGTGAATCAAATGGTAGCTAAGGAGTTGTATCCTACTGCAGATGATCCTATAGGGAATACTGGCCCATTGAAATGCATATGAATCCTGCATTGGAGGACAAAAATGCAGTCTGCAACAAACCCCATCAGGTTTTTATTTGATATAAATAGAGTTGAGACCTTAGATCTAGTTTTTGAGTAGCATCACTTGGTCCTAGCTGTTTACTTAGACTCTGGTCTATCCTTCTTTTATGTAGGCTTTAATCTCTCCTTTGTAATCTCCTAAGTGGGCTCTTTGTTTCTTCTAAATGGTTTGTAATATTCACTTAGGCAGTTGATTAATAGTCTCTACTAAATAAGGTTTTCTTAAAAGTTTTGCGATCATATTTTCCTCTGTTTATGTATACATCAGATTGTAGTCTCGTAGAATGAGTGGCGTAGAAGGCATCTAACTGGATAACCGCCTAGCTATTTCCATTTTCTGATTTTATAGTGCTATCACAGGTGCCTGCTTAATCATTTATCATATAATCTGAGTAAATGCATGGCTGATATACATTCCCATATGATATATGGGTGCTGCTTGCTTTGACTTCAGTTTATTTTATCTCACAGGCCCAGATCTGCACTCATAATTTTTCTAACTCTATTTCTGATGGCTTGCTCTTTGGTATGGCTTGACTTATGTTAACTCTGGCGGAGCAACTAAGGAATGCTTTGGGGCTTTGAGGCCAAGGTCAGATTTCTTTTCAAATTCAGAGTCTTTGAGTCTTGAGCAATCTGTGAGAGGGTGGAATGGAGATCTAAGGTATGGTCTTTCTCATAACCAACCTTAGCTTTACCTTTTAACTTGTATCTTTGAGCATCAGATAGTTGAATTGTGGTAGAAGAGATATTGGTGATATTCTGCAGCTCTCTCTCCATTCTTTTCTTTGCAATTTTTCTTGTACTTCCATTAACTCTCGTCCATGTGCCTACTGAAGGTTTGTCATTGGTAATGTTATTTTCAAAGAGTCCGCCAACTACTTCTCTTGGGTTATCTTTGTCTCTCATAGAATTGTCAATCAATTTTGCACTGCAATCTGCATACCAAAAATGTCTAGAACAACATTTAGAACAATTTGGATATAAGCCAACCCATCTTATATCCAACGTATCTTTTTGGCCAAAACAATCAGTGAAAGTTATATTTGCAGGAATTTCTTTTAGATATATCCAATTGGACATATGCTACATGAGGTTTGTAAGGAGCATAGGCAGTGGATATATAGGTACCAATGGGATTTGAAGGAATCCTTATTCCAATACATAGGGCTAAGTCCATATAGAGATGTGGAGGCTACACAGAATTTATTTAGATCAGCAATGAATAGTTTTGGGTTCCATTTGATGAAAGAGATATGAAAGTTTTCATAAACCAAAGTACCACTGTGAAGCAAGTAGTTGGCTGATCTATGATTACCACATTCAACCATAATGTAAGGATAACCGAGCCAATAGACTGCATTAATAGTCAGGCCTTTTTGTAATGAGAGAAGGTGTGACCATAAATTAACAATATTGATGCTGGTTTTATCAACTTTCAAAATAATAGCAGAGTTTGAAAGAGATTCCATTTTCTCCAAAAGCATAAGAGAATTTAGATGAATACCATGAACTGTGGCAAGCTTGTGAGGCATTTGTGGTTGATCACGTTGAAGAATCTCTTCCCAAACTGCATTCAAATTGACTTCATTGATAGGGCTAGGTGTACCACAAGGCTCCAGAATGCCTGTGGCAGAATCAATAGTAGGAGTGATCCCATAGATACTAGGATCTTTGGAGTAATTGTCCCAATTTGGAGTGTGATCGGATAGAGGATACATGAGCTTTTTTAGCAAAGAAAGATCACTAAAATTTCCAAAGAGGATGAAGCTCGAGGTCCTAGACACAATTTTCGTCATATCAGAGGGAAGAGCAGACCGATCAGCTTCTTGAAGCACCAAAAAGCAATGAAGGGCAAGGTTTTAGGATTTAGGGCAAATTGCCTCGCTAAATTGGCCATCATAAAGTTCAGATGAAATCAACAAAAGGGGAAATTGGTGAAAGCAGAGCAGGGGAGAGACGGAAAGATTGAAGAAAATGGAGGGAAAGGAAAAGGGAAGAGTAAAAAGCGGCGATTTTAGACTAATTGGGCTTGAGTACCTCACAAATTGTAATAATGCTTGATCTATCCATACAAATTAAGAAGAGAATACCTTCACAAAGATGTGATGCTCAAACCAATCATAATGAACTTGAAAAATGCCAGTAGCTGGGCAATTTTTATCTCCAACAAATTCCTCCATCCAAGATTCTATGATTTGTGCTTCAAAATCCTCACTACTTGGCTCAATTGAGAATTCAAGTGAGAAAAGCTCTTCCGCGAATATTTGGTGAGTGATGATATTATCCCAGAGCCGTTGAACTAGACCAGAGAGAAAACCACAAGTTAATCTTTTGCCATCAATCAGAATTGCAAAGATGTTTGTATCCGTTTGAAGCTTTTGCAATCGGGGTTCATATGGAATCCTAGCCTCTACCAGAGTAGCAATCTAATTGCTGAGAATTGATGATCAGAGCTGGTCGAATTCAAAATTTCAGGCAAGTTCTAGCAAGAAAGTACTTCGAACAGAAAATGTGGAAAAAGACAAAATATCCAAGAAAATAGGCGCTTCGACATTTTTCTTCGCCACTTCTCGCATTCTTTCATTTCATTCCAGCATTTTGAGAATTTTTCATTTCGTGCATTTATGCACCTTAATAATCTGTGAATTTCAGCCAAGAATTGGCCACTGTATTACATCATGTCTGTGCAATATCCAAGCAAACCTGATTTACCTTCACAAGCAAACTTTACTAAGCTGGCAACTGAATTAAAATCTGGATGATGTCCGGTCATAGGATTCTTTGGGTAAATCTCTTCTCTTGCCCAAATATTTGCATGCTTTGCTCCAGAATTGCGCAATGCATTCTCATCTTCAAGGTTCCCTATAATTAACCTACGCATGTTTGTGGTTTGAGCATACTCAGCTGATGGGAGGTTAATTGTGATCTGAGCCATAACATTGGAAGCAAGCAGCAATGTATGGACAACTGCCCAAGCCATGACCCTGTTGGTTTTTGATCAGGGCGTAAGGTTTGAATTTTTGAATTTGAATTTCAAATGTGAAAACATCAAAGCAGATCGGATGGAGGAAGTGAAGAGTATTCATGTCATATTCCAATGGTAAAAGAAGTTGTGTTAATATATCTACACTAATATGATATATGGAGCCAGCGTCGATTGACACAACACGAGCCATGTAAGGAAACACCTGAATCGAGTTGAATCATAAAAAGGCTAGCATTTTCGGTTACCTGATGATATTTTGCTTTTGGATCAGTTGGATGGCATCTACCTAACTGGAATCGGCTTGGACGGTCGGAGTTGAATCGGAGAGCTTGGGTCAGATCTGCAACAGTCAGGTCAGCTCTTCTACAGGGATCCAGTGAATAGTAAATTTCAAAGTGAATTTTGTTTATTATAATTGCATCATAGTTGTCCTAAGGTCTCCATAAAATTAACATCTGGTATCAGAGCCATGTCAAGTCGTTTTGGAGCCAGCTGCCTGAGTGCAATTGATGTGTATAGCGGAGGACCAGGCTTCCAATTGTGGAAGGCAAAGGTAAAATATGTATTGGAGATAGAAGGGATATGGAGCTACGTAGATCCTTCTGTAGGAGATGCAGGTACATCATCTCCTTCCAGCCTTGTTGCAAGCTCAAACGTTGGAAATAGTACTGCAGCTACAGGAATGACTCTGCCACCTTCTGATGGAGCCGATGCTGCAAAAGCAAAAGAAGCACAAGATATTGTTCAAAGTAAAGTGGGACCTAGTATTCTTCTTAAAATCAGAGGTATAAATGCTAGATAGATGTGGAAATACCTGCTTGGACACTATGAAGAGAAAACTTGGTCTCAGACCGATGTGCTTGAAAAAGAGCTAAGGTGTTTGAAACTTTCGGGAACTGATAATCTTGGTGATTTTTTTCAAAAGTTTGATACACTCATAGTTGACCTCCAAGGTGCAAGGGTTTCTGTTACTGACCGATATCAAGTCTTAGCAATTGCAAGGTCAGTAGTTAAAAGTTATGCACTAGCCAAGACAAGAGATGAAGAAGAAAACATGTTGAGAACTGAGTTGGAGCAGCATAGTCTAGCTGTTAAAGAAGAGGAGAAAGCCTCAGAGGTACTGTATGCAGGGAAGGCTAAAAGCTACAAGGGCGGTAGTACATCTAAAGGAAGAAGCAAGGCGTTCTGACAGAGGAGGTGAATATCTCTCTTGTGATTTTAAAAAATATTGCATAGACAGAGGAATTAAAAGGCAGCTCATGTGTAGCATACACTGCAACAAAATGGTGTAGCAGAACGTAAGAATCGAACAATTTTAAATGCTGTGAGGGCCATGCTGAAATTTAGTGGTTTACCAAACTATATGTGGGATGAAATAGTTAAAACTGTTGTCCTCTTGCAAAATTTATTACCAACCTCAAGTCTAAACGAGGGCATTCCTGAAATGTTGTGGAGTGGTAAAACGCCAAGCTATGATATGTTCAAAGCATTTGGCTGTTTAGGATTTGCTCATATACCTGATGAACTGAGGCCAAGTTAGATAATAGAGCCTGGATGACATATCTGATTGGCTATGATGAACAGTCTAAAGGGTACAGACTTTACGACCCTGCTAAGAGAAGAGTTATAGTAAGTAGGGACGTACAATTTGATGAAAATAAATTGTACAAGGCTTTGCCTTTGTGCAAAGTTCAAGGAAAATATAATGATGATAAAATCCAAGAGGAGGGAGAAATTAAGCAAGAGGAAAATGTGGAAAACAAAAGTAATTTAGTAGAAGAATAGATAATCGATGATGACGATAATGCAGTAAACGATGTTGTTGCACTCCATGACAATAATAACCTACATATAAATGGGGATGAGTCAAATCAGCAAGAAGAGCAACCTAGGCAGGAAAAAGTTAGAAGGAAGAAACATACGCAGGCAGAAATCTTGCGTGATGAAGCACAAGCAGATATTAATAGAGAGGGACGGGATGAACAAGGTAGAAGTAGAAGGCTTAAAGGAAAACAGAGTACTAGTGAATCTGCTGCTACTGCAATTCAAGGAGAGCGACCAATTCAAGAAGAAGAAGAAGAACATGAGATGGAAACGGCGCTAATGATGTTAGAATCAGATGTTCCATTTTTTTTTTTTTTTTTTATATAGTAAGAGTATATTTTTCATTAATCAAGAAAAGTATACATAATTCTGCTAGAAATAGCAGAATACAATGAACCATGAAACATTGTAAAAAGAGCCTTCCCTAAGAAGGAAGAGGCTTCCTGTTAAACTGGAAACTGGAAAGACAATGCATTTATCCTTTAAAGTAATACAGGTTATGATCCTTCAAAAATGAGCAGGAGCACTCATTGCACAATATTCCAGCCTCGACCCCAACTTTGAATTCCAGACTCCATTGCCTTAAGTGACCAAAACCTGGAAAATAACTTAGCCAACCAAATACTCTTACAAGATGAATACAGCTATCATAATGCTTTTATCGGTGTGTTTTTATGAAATCACTAGGTAATTATTCTCTAGGATAGATGTAAAATAGATGTCAATGACATTATCATTAAATAAACATCATGCAATTTAGGGACTGCATTATCATATCTTTTTTTTCCTGCTAAACCAGTCTAATATTTTCGGGGACTAGAATGAATTGATATTCGACGAACAAATTTTTGTTACATTTATTTTCACTGGAATTCTCCAAAGATGCGGGAGCAACATTAAAGAAACTTTGATTGGCGATATCTATCTTATCTGGTGTCAGATTTAGTCGTGCTTGGGCTCGTTGGAAAGCTTGCTCCGAGCTCTTTCCGGAGGTGTATAGCATCAGCTGTTTTGCATGTGGCTTATTGCCGCAAACAGCTGATCTCCGGACTGGTTTGGGTGTCATGGCTCCTGCCAGACAGGCTGATGGGGGATCGATTGAGCCTCATGGCTTGGGGCTGAAGCCAAGGGAGATGGCAAGGAGGAGGAATCCTCCAGTAAAGGGGAAGGGTGCGGGTCTCGGCATGCATGAAGAGGCGCGGGCTGCAGGAAGTGGCATGCAATTGGTGGCAGAGATGAGGGAGCTCTTGGAATCCCCTTCGGTTGAGAGGTATGTGGATTGCTCTTCCTCTCAATATAATTCTGAGACCCAAGTAGATTGTGTTTTGGAGACTCGGTCTTGATTCCATCAAGCATGCCCCTTTGAAATGGATGCGTGATGCCCTCTTCCCCAGTGCTTGGGAAGGGATCACTTGCGGTGATCGCCCTCTTCTAGGGTGCATGTAGGCTGATGTGCCTCTGGGGGTGCCCCTGGATACCTTTCAAGTATGCCGGCGGCAGCTAACCAAATCTTGTAGGCTGGCGGGCAATGAATGACACCGCTGCTTTCGCATCACTTTCGGCCGGGGTTTTCAGATTGGATCAAGCGCAAGGCTCGAGTGTAGGGCTGCCTTGTGTTCAAGACGCTCTCGAAATTTGTAGAGGATCATCACTCTGTTGACTGCGCAGCAGACTCTTCCAAAGACTCCATGGATAGATATTGATCATACCGGGCATGTTCGGACCATTGAGAATCTAGTTTCATTTTGCGGTATTGGGTTACTTCACGGGTTTACATATTGGGCGAGAAGGTTTAGCTCTTGGCTTGCCCGGACATCCGGCGGATTGGTTTGCCAGTATCGGTCTCAAAATTCCTACCAAATAATTTCTTCATAATCATGTTTGAGGCTGAGTCTTCTGTGCGGCAATCGGTTAGTCGGGGGGGGTGGATACTTTGGCTGAATCATATGTGTTGTATCAGTATTATACTCCGGCAATGTCCACCAGTTCTTTGACAATTTAAAATCTGTGTTGGTTCGGTTTCGGGATCTTCCTCCCGATCCGATGGTGCCCCGATTTCTTGGTTTCTATGGCGAATGGCCTGGGTGTATATTTGGCTCATTCTATTGTGCAGGTCCCCAAGATCTGTGTCGCTCTGCCTGCTTTGCATCCGGTGCCCACTTCTCTTCCAGTGCATAGTGATCCCTGGCATTTTCTTTTCCGATTGAAGCTTTTGAATAGCTCTGAGATCCGGTGGATGTTTCCATCTATTGTGCTACCATCTGACCCTGTTGATGATCCTGCTGGTCCTGCTGGTGCTTGTGATGTGGTAGGGGTTGCGGGTGCTTATGCAGAGGCCCGGGATTCCTCTGTTCCTGAGGCAACAAGTAGAGGACTCTGTGGTGCAGTGAGTGGAGTTGGACGAGGTGGTGTGGGGCCAGGGCGGGGCGGGCTTCTTCTTTGGCCGCCCGTGGATGGCGGGGCTAGGGGGCGTGGTGGCTCAAAGGAGGGCCTCGATGATTTGGTTGTGGCTAGGTCCGGGAGGGGCGTGGGAGGGGGGCCGTGATCCCGCTTTGGGGATGTCCCGTGTGCGGTATGTCTTGAGCATGAGGTGGCTGGAGCAGCTCGGTTGGAGGTAGAGACTAGTGTGGCCCATGACTCTATGGAGGTGCCTGGGGGACTTCCAACACGTGTTGGAAGTGGAATGTCATGTAGAGTGGCTGTGGGTCACATTGCTGTGATTAATCCTCTGGCTCTAGATGATGACTCTGTGGAGTGGGCTGATGGCCTGGTGGGTAGGCATGTGGGGCTGGACACTTCTCCTCCAGGATGAATAGGTCGATCCTCAGTTGGAATGTGCGGGTGGTGCGGTCCTCTAGTAGTAAGAGGGCCCGTGTTTCTTTGGCACTTCGGCAGTTCCCCCGATATTGTTTGCATTCAGAGCATAAGTGTCCACCTGGGGGTGATATGTCCAGGCTCATGAATATGGTTGGTCGGCAGTTTGGCTCTATTGCTTCTTCTTCTGGGCGGACTAGTGGGGGTACTCTTATTGTTTGGAGGATGGATGTGCAGGTCACATACTCTACAGCAGACAGGTTTGGTCGGTGGGCAATAATTAAGTGGTTGGAGGGAGGGCAAGAGTGGGGGATTGTTAATGTTTATGCCCCTAATCAGCCTTCTCAGCGGGGTGCTTTATGGGCCACAGTCCGGAATAAGTTGCGAGCCCTTGGTGGGTTGCAGGTTGCTTAGTTGCTGTTAGGGGACTTCAATATGGTAGAGCGAGTAGAAGATCACTCTGGTTCTGGAACCCAAGTTGTGCATGGGTTTGAGAGGGACCAGTGGTCTCGTTTGTTGCAGGATTTGGCCTTGGTTGAGGTCCCTGGGGACTTGTCTTTCACCTATTGTAATAGGCAGATTGGTGCGGGCCGGGCGTATGCTAGGCATGACCAGTGCTATGCTTTCCCATGCGCACTGGATGGTGTGCCCTCTTTGCGCCGGAGTAACATTCTGTCTACCTCCATTTCTGATCATTACCCTCAGGTTTTGTCCAGTCAAGGTGCGGTTGCTTCTCGGCCCTCTCGGACGGTGTTCCGTTTGAACACCCGGCTTCTGGCTGATGCGGATTTTTCGACCCAGTGCCAGGAGTTGTGGCTTGATACCTTTTCATCTCTGAAGGGTATGTCTGGTATGGTGACTGCATTGGCCAGGGTGAAGCGTTTTGCCAAGGTCTTTGGTAGGCAGCGTGTGCAGCAGGAGCAGCAGGAGTTGCATAGTCTCTATTAGGAGTTGGAGAAGATTCGGGCGCAGCCTTCTGATGGTATTAGGGAGAATGCAGTGTTGCAGTGTAATGTTGCTCTGGAGCAGGTTAAAGTGCAGGAGGCGCGTGTAAAGGCGGCCCTTACCTGGTTAAAGGAGGGGGGTACAAGTTCGTTTGGTGTTCTTCGGGAGGCTAAATTTAGGCGTGGCGATATCGGCATCTATGGTGTCCCTCGCTTTGCACGATGGCGGACTTTGGAGGATCCCCCCGATTTGCAGAGGTATGTGCATGCTCATTTCTCCGGGGTTTTTCGCGTGCACTCTTCCCTATGGCGCGGGAGATGCGAAGCTTGTTTTGGGGGTTAAGCCATCTATTCCCCTCATCGGTGTGAGAGCTTGGAGCGAGGAGCTCTCCAGTTAGCAGAGGCATGTATATGCATGGCCAAGGATAAATGTCCCAGGCTGGATGGCATCCCCGTGGAGTTCTTTCAGACTTATTGGGAGTGGGCTGGTAAGTCTCCGGTACCGTGTATCTTGAGTTGCTTTGAGTCTTCTCAAATGGATAGGATCTTGAATACCGCATGCATTTCCTTGATTCCTAAGGTTAAGCAGCCTTCTACTATTAATGATTGGAGGCCTATATCCTTGTTGTCCCCTCGTGTACAAGATTATTGCGAAAAGCCCCGGCAGAGAAGTTGAAGCCGGTGTTGACTTCTTCCATTAGTAAGGTGCAGTCTGGGTGCAGTTGAAGCGTGAGAGCTTGGAGCAGGAGCTCTCCAGAGAGGATTTAGCGGAGGCATGTATATGCATGGCCAAGGATAAATGTCCCAGGCTGGATGGCATCCCCGTGGAGTTCTTTTTAGACTTATTGGGAGTGGGCTGGTGAGTCCGCATTGTACCGGGTGTATCATGAGTTGCTGCAGTCTTCTCAAATGGATAGGATCTTGAATACCGCATGCATTTCCTTGATTCCTAAGGTTAAGCAGCCTTCTACTATTAATGATTGGAGGCCTATATCCTTGTTGTCCTCTGTGTACAAGATTATTAAAAAAGCCCCCGCGGAGAAGTTGAAGCCGGTGTTGACTTCTTCCATTAGTAAGGTGCGATGCCTCTGGTTTGTTCCCGGGAGGAACATTTTGACTAATGTTGCCGCAGACTTATGAGGGCCTTTATTGGGCCGAGAACAGGTCAAGGCATTGCCTATCTTAAGCTTGACTTTGCCAAAGCTTACGATAGTGTCCGTTGGGAGTTTTGTCTACCATGATGTTAGCGTTGGTCGTGGTCCACGCTTTTACGAGAGACGATCATGAAGCTGCATAGGTCAGCCGCGGGCTCTGGTGGTGTGCGGGGTGAACCCTCCGCCTTTTTCTCTTTAGGCGAGGGGTGCATCGGGGGTGCCCTTTGGCGCCGCTTTTGTTTTGATTGTGGCGGAGGCACTTGTCTCCGGTTGTTTTTTTTGCGGAGGAGGGGGTGGTGGATGGGCTTCGATGCGGGATGGTAGTCGCCAGATTATTAACCGGTTCACCGATGACACTTTCCTCTTCTTGGTGGCAGAAGAGAAGAATTTGCGGAATGTGAAGGGTTTGCTGGATACTTTCTCCTTGGCCTCAGGCATTCTTCTGAATTGGGGTAAATGCTCCGCATTATGGTCCCAGTTGACTCTGCCTCCCCCTTGTTTGGCTCTATTCCCTTGGAAGGTGCTTCCAGGTAATGTGTGTACTAAGTCGTTGGGTATTCCCTTTGGAGGGATGTTTCCATGGGGAGGGTGTGGGATGAGATTTTTTGGGGGTTGCGTAAACACCTCAATTGATGGAAGGGTAGCAAGTTGTCCATGGCGGTAGGATCACTATTGCCAAGTCGGTGCTTTGTAGCACTCATGTGTATACAGCATCTGCGATGTTAGCTCCTGAGGGTAAGATACAGGCTTTGGATAAGATTGTTCGAAATTTTGTGTGGGGCGGAGATGATGAAGGGCGGTTGTTAAAGTGGCTTGGTGGAAGTGTCTCCGCCCCCGGGAGGATGGGGGCTTGGCCATTCTGGATTTGGCACTGCATAGTAAGGTGTTGGTCTCCAAGTTTGTTTGGAGCGCTCGCAAGATGGAGCATCTTCTCCTGGTCTGCAAATTTGTTGTTGCGATCTCTTTGGGAAGCCATTGTGTGGCGTTTGGGAAGCCCTCGTTTCCCACATGCATGTGGAGTTGCCACTTGAGGCAATTCTTGTATGGTCTCCGGCCTTACCCACATGCATCCCCTTTTCTCACGGGGGTGTTGCGGGCTTGAGATCATGTGCGTGTGCTCTTCCAGCTAGCACCAAAGGTTAGGGCGCTATCACAAGTGGCGGGTGGTGCACACATACCTATAGTCCCTGAATGTCCTTGTGAGTCGGTTTAGGCGGGTGTGAGCCCTCTTTGCCCTTGTTGTGGCCTTCATGACACTGAGGCAAGTGATCTGGGAGCATTGTTGCGGTTTTATGCCCTCACTTCCCCACCCGGTGGTGCAATTGCACTGGATTGGGTTAGGGCTGCTTTTGCCCTTGTTGATTGACTAGCCCTCACTTGCCATTCTTTGCTTCATGTGTTGACTCGGTGCTTGGCCGCTCTTGCGGCAGCAAGCCTTGCATCTATGCGTGGCTTGGTTGGTGTGGTTGATTTGGAAGCGGCGACGGTTGTGGATCTTTCAGGGGATTCGGCAGCCTGCAGCCTCTCTGATTCCTCGACTCCAGTACAAGCTATTTCAAAGCTTTCTGGTGTTCCCGGGATTAGTAGAGCGGAAGTTTGCCATTTGGCGGGACTTCTTGGGTGTTGTAGATGGTGATGGTCGGTTTGTACAGCAGTAGAGTTGCAGTTTTTTTGTGACTTTGTTGTGGAGTGTCGAGGTATCGCTGTCTCTTTGGGGCAGTTCTCCTTCCTCCTCACTTGCTTTGTAACATTACCATTCTTTTAATATATTGATGACATAGTTCTTCAAAAAAAAAAAAACATTAAAGAAGTAACTATTAATAGTCGCCATACATTCTAAATATTATCTATTGCTTTTTGAAAGGTGATTCTATATTAAGTTGCTAGATCCGGGATACATCAACATGCATAGTCTAAAAGAGGTTTATCTTTTGTGCTCCATATCTGTATCGATATATGAAGAAGTCCTTATCGATATATTTGTTGATATTGAGCCATACATTGGAGACATATATTGCTTAAATCGCCTATGTACAACGCCCTAGACATTGCATATGCATTGATTCCAATTTGTATGAATTGAGGCACATGCAAGTTTCTATCGATGGAGATACACGAGAATACAATCTCCTATCTTCAATTCCAATAGCAGTTTCAAAAAGGGGTGTTTTAAGTATTTGAGGAATAACATAAAGTATTAAGAATAGTGATCATGTGGACTTGTTTAGGAGCCTCAAACGGTCCTACACTAACTAAACACATGGAAAACAGTGTCATCGTTGCATGGTAGACAATGATTGAGACAACATATATATTTCTCCAACAGGCTTGAATTTTCCTTCTTTTTAAACAATGCTGGTTCAAACTATAGGAGTGCATTTAGTAGCAATGCATTGCTTCATGACACATTAGGATTCTTTTAAAAGTATGGAGTCAAGTCAGCGATGCAATGTGAGTTTTTCCTATTCCAATGTGAATTTTGAAGTAGGTTGTCTACCTATTCCAAAGATTATGCTAATAAGGGTATTCGAATGAGGGGAAAGACAAAATCTACACTATTAATTTTGGCTAGGAAATGTCTTAGAATTTTTTGGGTTGCCCCTAAGGGGGCAAACCCTTGTTTATGTGGGTTTGTGGCATATTATAGGTATATGCCAGTATATGCTTGGAATATGCCTATGACTGCTCAAAACCCTTTATTGGCTGTAAACTCTCGGTCGTTTTCGTTGTTGGGCAGCCACTCTTGAAACTGGCTAACCGGAGAGGCCTGCTCTGGGCAACCAGGCATAAGAGTGTGGGATTTAGTATCTGGCCTTTCCATCTCCCATCTGAAGCCTTGCGCCTCTTCTGGAAATTCGTTAGCTTGCACACGGCAACATTTGCCCACGGCATTAGTGTTGTCCATGGAGAGCTCCTAGTGTATCACTCCCCTAATTATGATTTTCAATTGTGCTTGCGTTCTTGAGATTTTAAGGATGGCTTGTTACAAAGTGGGAAAACAATCCGTTCTTCTTGTTTGGGTTTAGATGAAAAGGTACACGTGCCATCTCTTCTTAGCAACAATACCCCAGATAATAGTTTCTTGCGTAAGCAAATCTACTACAAAGAGGTCACATTCGATTTCATACAAGACATAGGACATGCATTGTGCGAACCGTATTTAATCGGGATTAGCTGAAAACCTTGTGGAAGAATCCACAAACCTCTCTAACGATCAGTCCCTCCCTACAAACACAAGAAAATCAACTCCTTGAAAATTCAGGAACAAATGGCTATTGAAAATCGCACATGCCAAAAAGCCGGACTATGATGATTTATCGCAAGTAGGAAACAATTCTGAAACTGCTTTGGTTTGGAGATGGACAAAATATGTTAGAGCAATTGCGTTAAATCTTCATGTTTGCTGGGCCTGCTTTGGGGATCTGGCTATCCGGGCCCATTATGAGTCTAATTGATACTTCTGTTTGTAGGCACGAAAGAGCTCATTGGAGTTGGCAACCACAGGTAATCATTTTCCACTAGTTGTTTCCATTAAGGCATTCCAATGTAGATCATTCTTTTTCTTTGCAAGAATGCTTTAAAGAGAAAATTATGCTAGATAAAGATAAGAATAATCTTTGTTATTTTTATGGTTGATATAAACTCCTCGGTGGTACTAATTTCTATTTTACCCTTATTATTTAGGGCCGGGGGCAGTCTTATGTGATGGTTTGTCATATGTTTTCATGTTCCTATCTGTGGCAACATCAATTTGATTACGACTTCTCTTGCCCTCAAGGTCAATATTAGATAAACCATAATAATAATAATATGAGCTCCACCTTATCACTGATTTAAACGTTTCCGGGATGAGGAGGAAGCGGGATATCATTTGTCAAGATTGTTGTTTACGTCTGCAGTGCGTGGTTCAACAATGCTTATTTTCACTCGACTTTTCTCTTGAATCTTCTTCGAGGTATATATGACTTTACTTAATTTTGTTCTAGTTTTTAGAAGTCATTTATCAAGTATCTCAAATGGTGTTGCAAAAATTTAGCATTTGTGGGAGCAAAGAATGCAACACACTGGTTCCCTGTTTGGAGCTTATGTGAAGGTCCTTACTCTTCTAGAAATACAATATTATCCTTTTCCGTTATTACCTTCTGCTTTCTCCCACTTCCTTATCACGATGTACTAAATTTACAAAGATAGAGAGTGATTGGGGCATTAAATTTTATCAATTCTGTTTTGGAAACTCCATGTATCTTTGCCCCTCCCTCTCTGCCCCCCAGTTAGTCATATCTTTGTGCATGCATGCATGACAGGCATGTAAATGCAATATTAGGTTTAATGACCATATTTGTGTAAGAGTCCGTTGTTCCATTGTTGAGATCTTTAAATATTTTTCCCATAAAAACATGGGAATGCCTATCATTGACAAGGCAAAGTATATGGTATGATGTTTAGTGCATTTATGTGTTATTTGCATGCGCGTTAATGTGGTAAATATTTCTTCTTCCAGATTAGGGGCCTTGCATGGCCAGCTGTGCTTGTCGGACTGGTCGCTCAAAGTGCAAGGTGTGTACAAGATGCAAATTAGAAGCATTTGTGTTGGGCATATTCTATTGTAAATAAAAGGTCTATTGTATGCCTCAAACACGCAATATCATTAACTTTACACCTTGAACACAAACGTCATTGGTTAGAGTTTGTCCCTGGGGTCGGTTCTCACTGGCACATTGAGAATTGGGAAGGTTAATATTCATCTGCGAAATGTTTTGTGTCTGATCTAACATTCCTTGAATAGATCCCTTATTTTCTCCCAAGTTCAGTGAAAATGGTTGTGAATAATGCTTAACAATAACACATATGACTCGTGAGATGATATAGAAATGCGTAATGCTTGAAAGATCAGAATGGTTTTGGAAGTCACCACGATGGCTAAGCATGACCTATGCATTTGTATTGTGGCTAATTGATGAGCTGATATTCTGATTTTCATTGTGTGAGACTTTCCTTGAAATATCTTAAATAATAAAAGAACGGTAAACACAAGTAGTAACTTCTCACTGTCGGTTCAATTTTTAGCTTGGGCATGCAGGATTCCTGGGGTCCTCTCAGAGTTCTTGTTGTGGCTGCACTGATAAATGGAGCAGGAGATATTTTATTTTGTACATTTATGGGATACGGGATTGCAAGTGTTGCATGGGCAACTATGTTCTCTCAAGTATTGCAACATCCCTTGCATTTCTACGCGATACAGAGGACCTTTGAGACAATGCAAATGTTTGGATATGCAGTATGTTGGAACTATTTTATTGCTACTCTCACTTGAACGAAGGGGTTACAGGACGACGGCAATATATATACCTTCAATCAGTGACTTATGGAAGATGCTTGAGATTGGTGCACCTGTCCTAATTATGCTTTCAAAGGTACATATGATGGGGAATATGGAAAGGAAATTACCTTGTTATGTTGGTTGACAAGTTTACCTTTGTTCAATGTCATTCTATTGGTGCAAGTTAACGTTTTACAGCATGTTTTACAGCATAATTACGTATCTGGCAACGTCTCGCCAAGATAGGAGTCTAGCAGCTCATCAGGTATGCCTGGATAATATGACTTAAGACTGCCTTTTCACGTTTGTCATGTGTATTTAATCTGGGTTTGCACAGGTTATGATAGGATTATTTAGTCTCTTTGCAGTTTGGGGAGAGCCATTATCACAAACAACACAGTCATTTATACCAAGCTTAATACAGGGAGAAGGAAAAAACTTGGGAAAGGTTCTATATTCAAGTGATTTAACATGTGGATGAGGTGAAATTCGGAGTTAATTCTAATTGACATGTGCAGGCACAAGACCTCTTTCACACTCTTCTTTTCATGGGATCAATACTGGGAATTTTGTTGGGGCTTGCTGCAATTTCAATCCCTTGGTTCATACCGAGATGTTTACAAAAGACAAAGAAATTATAAGTCAGGTAGTGGTCACTTCATTATTTGTTATGTAACATGCTGTGAAATTTATACTTAAACGTTCTTAGATACAGTATTTCTTGTTAATAAACACAGACCAGCAATGATTCAAGGCATCTGTCTGACTGCTAATATCTAAAATCTTGCTAGATTGAGAGTAGCAAATATTTGATAGGACAAGCACAACTTTTAGTGATGGGTTCTTAGCAGACCTTGACCATGAAACTTGGCCACAGATTGTTGTTTAATTAGCAACTTCAACTTGTTATTATAGTGGGCGAAGACATTTCAAAAGTTTTGTAGTTGACCAGCATAGCATAAGTAAGCCAGGATGGGTGCTAGGATACAATGGGTTCAAATCCCATAAGGTCTGCTAATGTTGTTGCTTTATATCCTCAATGTAAACTCTAGATAAGTATGTCTTGCTACCTTTATGTTTGCACACATTGCATCTACTCCTTGGAACCAACATGTTTCACACATGCAACATCTACTTACCAATGTTGGCCATCCTGGCGTGACGTTAAAATACTATCTATCTATCTATTGTATTGTCTCAATGTTACATATATGTATTTATTGCTATCGGAGTCTATGTGTTGCATTGCTGTCAATGGCTATATGGAATACCTTTTCCAAGCCCTCAAGGGGCCAAATTTTTTTTCCACAACAAAAATCATTACCCCTCACATTTATAATCAAATTCTTCCTAAATCCTCCCTTTGTTTGGGTGCATATCCATACGAGAGGTGGTATAAGGCAGTGAGAGACCCCCTTTTTTTCTCAATTGTACATTACATGTATCAAATTGACAGCATTAAGTATATATAGTTTGAATCTTATAGAATATTACTAATCTCACTATACGGTATATCCCAACTTATGGTGCATACCCACAAACGAGGATTTCTATCTACAACCCAAAGCAAGGCACAACTCATCAATATGCCCATCCAATAGCTCTCGATGCCCGAAGGCTCTCCTCGAGAATATGCAGCATAGTGACAGGGGTTCCATTTGTATTTTTATACGTTCTCGGATATTGTGGGTTAGCGGTATATTCGAGTGGATGTACTAATGCAATACATTTAAAATGCGCATATTCCTTTTCTCCTGCTCCTTGACATGCAACGCTCGAGTGGATCCAAGATAGGATTTAGTGTTCCGATAGAAGACCTAATCCAGATAGGGTTTGGCATTTCTGAAATGAGAAGTTCTAGACATTTATTCAAAATCTTCCAATTTGAAGGTAAAAAGAGAGAAAAGAGATGGTATCAAAGCCCATGCTTAGATATTCTCAAACTGATTTGTACCAATTGCTCCAAAATTTGCATTATCATAAGATTTTTAGACAGATCTTTTGATAGATAGAAGGGGAGTTGTCCCATAAGAAAATATATGATTATAGTAGCTATTTGGCCATATTTATCTATGGCACATTTGTCATTTCCATCATCTATGCCAGAGTCAAAAGGGAAATGAACTACCGACTTTCTGATGAACTTTTTTCTCAAAATTGGCATTAGGTTCTTACATCAAATGTATCACGTGAGTAGAATGGACAAATTATGTTCAAAGCATAATGCATCCAACTTGGATGCATATGTTTAAAGATGCTAAAATATTATTTCTAAGTAAAAAGGCAAGTGTTCTTACTACAATCACGCAAACTGCAAGTCTAGCCAAAACTTATGGAATAACCATTAAATTTGCAAGGATTTGCAATTCAATATTAAAGGGTCCTTAAATAGTACTATACACAAAATTCTAAGACTAGAGCATAACATCATCCAAAAACACATATGAATGCTTTGGTCATGCTTCAATCTATGAATTAGATTGGGGTTCACTATTTGGAGCAAAAACACTCATTGCCATTTGTATCTTAGGATAACGTGTTAGAAAATTGATGTGCAGAGAATTTGGTAGGGACACTAGAGTTGGTCTAGAAGTTGCAGTGTAATACCAATAGTAGGGGTGCAATTATTTGATTATGATGGCATCTTCAAGTATAAAGTCATGGTATCAAGTATTCTATTTTTGATTGATTGTGAAAACATGACTTTCAACTATGATTTAAGCCACTTCATCCTCCGGCCATGGAGGGCAACCCTCCGTGCGCAGCACCTTGTTTGAATTGAGTCAGATGCGGGTTTTTATCAATAGAGGTGCACGACAATACCATCCTTTATCTTCAATTGCAGAAGGGGTCGACTTTTAAGTGTTCGTCACAATGTTTTACATCTGAATTGGAATATAAAAACTACATAGATTGTTTTGAATGATCCCACCAATGTCTGCAGAAGGCCTATCATTCATCGCTTGCATGCGACCAAAGCGTGCAGACAGAAAGGGTCTTGCATTAGCAGAATATCCAAACGGAATTTGGGCGAACAGAATATCTCCGGCAAGGACCTTCCAAACATGCCATCATTGTATATTAGAGGGCGATTGAAACAACATATCTATTTTTTTCGACAGGCTCGGGTCTTCCTTATTATTGAGCAAGATTTTGCAGAATCTGATATATTTCTTAAGACACGATGGGATTTTCCTAATATCTTCGCTTTCCTTGAGCATAGTATTTCGAAGGAAGATTGAGTTTTGCGAACAACTCAATCTGTCTGGTTGGTTAGATTTGTTTTAAGTCCTCTTAGAATTTTCAAGATTTAAAACTTCACTTATCTCCTTCTAATATCCCTTTGTTTCCTAGTCTACTACAAATTGCATTAAAATTTTCAATGCCTCATTAACCATAATTGCATTTTCTTTTTATACAACCATCATAGTGCTCTTATGGGTGTGCTTTTATGAAGTCACTAGGTAATTATATTCTATAGGATAGATGTAGCATAGATGTCAGCGACGTTATCATTAAATAAAGATCATGTAATTTAAGGACTGCATTATCATATCTTTTTTTATGCTGAAGCAGTCGAACATTTTCGGGGAGAACCAGTTATCCTGCATGAACGAAGCTAGATCGATGGTGATGCCAAGGAGTTTTCTGGTGCATGTCGACTCTAAACATTTGCTTGTAAGCCCACTCGATTTCCACCTATAAGTCGCTCAATTAGATGTCGTCCACTTCTCTGTTATCTATTTTTCATTTTTGCCATTTCCAGGAGCTCGATCATGTTCCCTTGCTCACCCAGATTGCTACGTGATAGCTATAGGACCAAGTGAGAAGGAACATCAAGTTTTTGTAGCATCTACAGGACCGAAATTGTCCTTTGGGCATGGATGGGAGGTTTTCCTCACTGAGAATGATTTTGTAGGTGGTGATGTTATTGTCCGTGTGATATCTGAGGACAGCAATAGAGTGTTTGCAAAGAAGTGTGATGGCACCAATCGTACCAAAGCTCTTGGAATCTGGCAGGTAGAGGATGACAAAGGACGATAGAAAGTTGGTAACGCTCCACAAGCACACGTAGCAAGAGAACCAGAAAACCTTGTTGACATATCAGATGACGAACCAGACATTAAGAAACCCTTCAAAGTTGCACTGCTCAAGCGCATTTATTCATCAGGACTGGTTAGTAAAAATTTCCCTTTTGATGAATTTTGCTAGCAAAATTTTTGAACTGTTCATTTTCTGTGTTAGAGATTGAAGGAGGAAGATCGTTGGCGAATGCCTCCAAGGGGCTCCGCAATCCTTGTTACTAGACCAGATGGCATTGACACTAAATTGAAAGCAACAACCAGTCGATATTGTCTGAGTGATAATTGGGATGTGCTAGTCAGGCGCTACTATCTTAAACTCGGGGATATGCTGGAATTCCAAGT
This sequence comes from Isoetes taiwanensis, assembly GCA_021234155.1. Lineage (NCBI taxonomy): Eukaryota > Viridiplantae > Streptophyta > Lycopodiopsida > Isoetales > Isoetaceae > Isoetes > Isoetes taiwanensis. The sequence goes on from JAJEKV010000002.1 coordinate 41,213,208, forward strand.
CGTAGGCGATCTTGAATGGACAATGAAGATCCATCGTGGTGCAGCACAGCATCGCGTGAAGAAGTTCTGAATGTCTGGCCACGGATTCTCATTACTATATTTTCAGTGAAGCTCACAACCAGTTTTATGTGATGTATTTTTTGTTGCCTATGTGAGCTTTCCACTTATAAATATTAGGATCATTATATAAGGTGTTGCATTGACTGTTCATGGCTTCTAACTACAGGAGCTAATATAATTTTGTACTTATCTTTTTGAAGAAGAGTCTAAGTTGTTTTCTCTATCCAAGGTTTTTCTTTGTGTATTTCAGCATTTGTGTATTAGAAATGCATGCTATTAAGTGTTGGCCTAGATCTGAGCACCAGATCATAGAAATCTAGAATAAGTATTTTTTGCTAGTTCGGATATTAGAAGCACATGCTTGGATTTGATTGTTCTTGAAGTGTCGTTCAACTGTTGTTTGAAAAATACTTATCAGGTTTAGGATTTGGTAATGACATTTTTTAAAGCTTGTCTATTTTCCAGGTTTACAATAATTAATTATAGAGGAACGCTGCACATCTGCAAAACTTGACACATTAATTTACAAACGTGTACATTGTGTTCCTATATCTGAGCACATTGGACATTTCTCTTTCTGGTATTTTACTTCAAAGGCATTTTGATGAAGTATGAAACTAGATGCCATTCCTCCTTTGCGAAATTTGCAGGAAAATTGATAGGTAAAGACAAAGTCATACAGGTCTAAAATGCTTAATAGATTACAATGAATTGGTAGACACATGAGGTGATAGATCAGATATTAAAAGAGGGTTTTCTCCATATATCTGTCACATCTTGGTAAACACATGAGGTGATAGGATGGCACCCAATTTCCACAGTTCTATCTCTGTTTTAGAGCAACATGATTAAATAAGACAACCTCAAGCTTGCATAAGCTTTCCTTGACTTGGGTTGGTGATTCACATCCAAGGAATTACAACTACAGTTTCTAAAGTTGCTGATGCCTAACATTTTACGAGGATGACCACAGAATGCAGTCTCTTTCTCATTATCACATAGAGGTCTCATGGAAACCAGCAACTTGACAACAAAAGATTTTAACCAACAACAATGCCACCATGTCTTTGAAAAAATATTTCTGTGAACTTTATATATCTGTCTGGTCCAATGTGAAGGTAAGTACTAAAGATTGTATGCAGAGTAGTAATTCAAGTTTCAAATATTAAAGCATAAACAGTCATTCTTGAGTTAAAAAAACATCAATTTATTTATAATATTTCTTCTAAATACAAAATTTGAACAGCTGCCACAAAAGAGGAGCATATGTCTGTTGTTAGAAAACTAGCTACAGACCATCATATAGCCTTCATATAGCCTTCATATTATACCGCTAATACCGTCTATTTATTATAATATAATATCATCTATTTATTATATATGATTGTTTTAACTACTGCAAGTTATCATAACCAGACTTAGAACTCCTTGTGGTGTCGTAACAGTAACCTCTAGCTTTACTTGAGAGAAATGTCATCTAAGATGATCCAGCTGGTGCAGCTACTACTTCAGATTCATTGTTTCGTTGTGATGCAAAGCTTGATGTTGATGGTACAGTTGTTCCATTTGGTGGCGTCCTTCCCTGTGCTAGGTACTGGACAATCATCCAAGATCAGTTTACATGCAATTCATAGGCAACATAAGGAGACTATAATGCTTACTTCAGTTTCATTTTGTGGCTTGAACAACAGTACTTTGATTCTTCCGTGTGTCCACCCTGCAATTGGGTTGAACAGTGCAGCTGGGCCAAACGATCCATAGGGAAGATATCGGTGTAGGAAAGAGTGTATTGTACTCCCAGGCTGGTCTGTGGGCACGTCTTCCAGCAAGGTGAACATGGAATCTGGGAAAATTCGTTGAATTCCAAGTGCACGAAAAATTGCTCCAGCCTTTCCTTCAATCCATCCACATTTTATGTGTTTTGTTTCCTCATCAGGACGATCTCGTATTGCAATGCACAAGAACTTGTTAGTATATTAGTTGTTCTGGCTACTACATCGGCTGAAAGTGGAATGCCCATCAGTGATCCAACACAATTCGAAGTTATCTGCAAAAAAGCATGAATTAATATGCAGATGTTTGTAGCGCATGTTTCCTAATTGCTCGATCAATAAACCAGTTAATCTTCTAGTCTCTAATATGGGAATTGTCTCTGCAAACAACCTTGGAGCAATCGAGCAGGAGCAGCACAGGAAAGAAAGAACTCGAACACAAACTAGACGTGCATGCAATCATGGATCCTATGGCAATTTATAGCATCAGAAAATTCTATAAGCTGCCTATCATAAATGTGAGGATCTACTTTAGCTGAAATTTAATCCATGATTTAAGCGAGAATGGATCTCGTAATTGTATCAGATCTTCCTTTTTAATTTCAGCAGCCAATTGTTAATTTTTTAATTGTATGTGAGCTTCTAAGGGCATATTGAGCTTTTATTATTCTGAATCAGAGACTTTAACGTATGCATGGAAAAATGCATTTTTATTACTATTCTGATCACTTGTTTCTTGTATGGCAAACATGCTTAAGAGGTGCTAATTGGTCACTGAACATTAAACCCTCCTAAACTTCGTTAATTCTAACTAAAGATGAACACGCGTGACTATTACCAAACATAAGTAACGTATACGATATATGCGTGACATCTTTTATTCACGAAGCAATGTAGATAAAACAATTGAAATCTAGAGCCCTTTAGATACGTACCACAGGGATTCGAAATCAATGGTCGCATAATTGAGCAATACAATAGAAAGTTGTACCAAAAACAGTTTGATATGCTTTAAGGATTCTTAAAGATGTTATCCGCTTTGTTCAATAGTTAAATAGATAGAAAACAGAAGAAATAATTCTTAGAGTCTTATATCAGCTTTTCTCAAGAGCAATTGTACATGGTTTCCACAATCAGGAATGGAGCATCCAGTTTCCACCCAACCGGATCCAATGCTAAGGCAATTTTCAAGGGCTTAAAATAAATAGATTCCAGCCACAGCTTATTTCTCCTTAGGCCTGCGACCTCTATACACATTGATTACAAGCACAAATAGATTTAGGGCAGCCGAAAATGAGCTTAGATCCGCTCCCTGTCTTCCACAGAAGAAATTCCAGCCGGAAAATGGAAGAGGAGCTTCAATGGGGCCTTCGTTTTATCAAGTCTGGAAGCGGCAGCGACAGAGAGCAAGGATTAGATGCCGGATCTCTTCTGCATGGGTCGTCCCCCCTGTAATCTGGCCGGATGCTCTCTTTTATATCCGATCTACCTTTTTCTTGCTGGCTTTTTGTATTTGCAGGAGCATCAAAGAAGTCAAGGCTATTTCTGCTTCCCCTTTTTACCTGATCCACGCAATTCTGATCTCCGCCAGTTCGTCTCCCCTTTTTGTAAAAATAGTTGCATGAGCCTTATTTCGTTGCTTTCCTTTCACTTTACTTATAAATAAAGTATTCCTCCCTATACTTTGGCTTCAATAGTTGAATATAGCCTAATATCTTGCCCCTTTTGATTTGTCAATTCTTGTAACCATTGGTATCCCTATGCCCCATTGCCTTAATCCCTTGTTTTTGGATCACTCCCCTAGCATGCTCCATATCAATCCATCCCTTCTTAATGAAGATCGTCCGCGATCTTTCGAATGCACTTGAGATGGGTCCATCCCTTCTCAAGATGATTGCTCCCAAATCAAATTGCATCGAAGGGTTCCTTAATTTTCTTCCGCACTCTACTTTGACTTTCTTCTTCTTGCTTCCTTTCAGAACTATTACCGTTGCCGTTATTTCTCTTCTTCTTGGAGTTTCTGGAAGATTCCTTGCTTCCGTTTTTCTCTTTGCTACTCCTTTTGTCCTCTTGATCTGAAGTGTCTTCATCCTAAAAATCAAATTTCCTAGATTTTGGATCTATTTTCCGTTCCACTGCGGATGCTAGTTTTATAGCTTCATCTAAATCTTTAGGATGAAATATTTCCATCTATGCATAGATATCGTCCCTACATCCACTGACATATTTTCTCAGAAGTTCTTTCCCATCCAAATTCCTTATTAGTGCCACTAAATGAGTGAATTTGGAAGTGTAGGACTGACTACTCTCAGTTTTCCCCTATTTCAGTCGATCCCATTCCCTACGTAGCTCACTCTGATAATTAGAGGATAAATAATGTGCTTCAAATGCCGTTTTGAAACTTTCCCAATCAGTGATGCTGGGATCACATTCTCATCTGCCTTGCCACCATGTTTGAGCTTGATCTTTTAAGTAGGTGGGGCAGTTCCCTTGCCTGTCATACTCTTGCTGATTAATCGGCATGGGCAATGCTAACTGGGATGCAATGTAGCTAGCATTAGACAAAGCTTGCTGATATTGTGCTTCAGTAACATTGAAGCATTGAGCCATTGATCAGGTACGAGGATCGATAGGCTCTGATACCACTAAGGATTCTTAAAGATGTTATCCGCTTTGTTCAACAGTTAAATAGATAGAAAACAGAAGAAATAATTCTTAGAGTCTTATATCAGCTCTTCTCAAGAGCAATTGTACATGGTTTCCACAACCAGGAATGGAGCATCCAGTTTCCACCCAACCGGATCCAATGTTAAGGCAATTTCCAAGGGCTTATAATAAATAGATTCCAGCCACAGCTTATTTCTTCTTAAGTCTGCGACCTCTATACACACTGATTACAAGCACAAATAGATTTAGGGCAGCCGAAAATAAGCTTAGATCCGCTCCCTGTCTTCCACAGAAGAAATTCCAGCCGGAAAATGGAAGAGGAGCTTCAATGGGGTCTTCGTTTTATCAAGTCTAGAAGCGGCAGCGATCGAGAGCAAGGTTTCTGCTTCCCCTTTTTACCTGATCCACGCAATTCTGATCTCCGCCAGTTCGTCTCCCCTTTTTGTAAAAATAGTTGCATGAGCCTTATTTTGTTGCTTTCCTTTTACTTTACTTATAAATAAAGTATTTCTCCCTATACTTTGGCTTCAATAGTTGAATATAGCCTAATATCTTGCCCCTTTTGATTTGTCAATTCTTGTAACCATTGGTATCCCTACGTTAAAATATACTTCCTTCCTTCCTTCCTTCCTTCCTTCCTATGCCTCATTGCCTTAATCCCTTGTTTTTGGATCACTCCCCCTAGCATGCTCTATATCACAGTTAAATAGAAAGTTATGTGTAAACATGGGTGTGTTTCACGATCTGAAGGCAATTTAATATAAATTCAACACCATTTGAAAGTAGCAATTCAAATGTTGTAATGTAGATTTTACTTCTAATTCCCCTATTAAAGTACTAATTATATTCCACCCAAGATAATTAGGATTCACAAACAAAACTAAACAATAGGGTTTAGGGTTTAATGTTGGTCCAAGTTGTCATGTAATATTACATTTCTACAATGGCATTGTTCTTATTAACATGTTCCCAATCTAGATCTTAAATCCCATGAACAATAATCCTAATACATAATAGTGCAGGACCCTAGCAAAATGTGCATAGATGAAAACACAATCGACCCCATCATAAGAAAGTTTAGACTGTGCGAGTGTACTATACGAGGTCAATATCTAAGTTGAAGCACACTTCCAATAAAAGCTGCATTACTTCGATAATCTTGGAAATAAATTCGAAGATCTATCACATTAAACGTTGAATTCTAATTGTAATAAATTACCACCACGGATTACCCATGTTCCTCATCTACATATGCCTATGGGTCATTATTCAACTTCTAAGATAGCAAATGTTACTAAATATTTCTATTTGCAAGACCTCAGCTCATTAAGTTACCACTACATTACTGTGATAGTTTCGTAATTGAAGATAAACACACATAACTATTAGAAAAGATAGGTAACATATTAAATATCTAGAAGAAGCTAGGAGGCAACTTTCCTCTACTATGATTCTTCTCAAAATTTACCTCGTCTTAACAGTTTGCCCTAGATGCCTTCGCTACTTTTCTAAATTCCCTAAAATTTCCCTAGGTTCAATAATATAAATTCAACACCATTTGAAATTAGCAATTCAAATGTTCTAATGTAGATTTTACTTCTAATTCCCTTATTAAAGTACAAATTATATCCCACCCAAGATAATTAGGATTCACAAACAAAACTAAACAATAGGCTCCCACACAGGCTTGACTAACAAATCCCACTCAAGTACTCCCCAAAGCATAAGCAACCATGAACGTTGGTCCAAGTTGTCATGTAATATTACATTTCTACAATGGCATTGTTCTTATTAACATGTTCCCAATCTAGATCTTAAATCCCATGAACAATAACCCTAGTACATAGTAGTGCAGGACCCTAGCAATGAAAACACAATCGACTCCATCATAAGAAAGTTTAGATTGTGCGAGTGAACTATACGAGGTAAATATCTAAGTTGAAGCACACTTTCAAGAAAAGCTTCATTACTTCGATAATCTTGGAAACAAGTCCCAAGATCTATCACATTAAACGTCGAATTCTAATTGTAATAAATTAGGACCAGGGATTACCCATGTCCCTCATCTATATATGCCTATGGATAGTAAACGTTACTAAACATTCCAAGATAGTAAACGTTACTAAATATTTCTATTTGCAAGGCCCCGCCTCATTAACTTACCACTACATTACTGTGACAGTTTCCTAATTGAAGATAAACACACATAACTATTAGAAAAGATAGGTAACATATCAAATATCCAAAAAAAGCTACGAGGGAACTTTCCTCTACTATAATTCCTCTCAAAATTTACCTCGTCTTCACAGTTTGCCCTAGATTCCTTCGCTACTTTCCTAAATTCCCTAAAATTTCCCTATGTTCAAAAAAGTACCCTCAAAATTTCTCGAGTTTCTGCGAAAATTCAATTGGACTCCATCAAGTGAACTCAATATATAAGGTGAAAGCCGATGGTTGTCCATTCAGCGAATGTAATCCTTCATGTCATGAACTTGAGATAGTTTTTTGTTCAATGGACATATTATTAGATTTATGTTCATTCAGATTCTGCAAAAGGAACAACCATAAAGAAGTGACACTAAGTTCTAACCAATTGTTTTTTGGAAAGTCCATTAAGAGATTTTCTTGCTTCCTTTATTTTACATAACCATTCAATAACTCAAATCCATTGCCTGCACTTACTTTAATTTGGTCAATACACCACGAGAGCCTTTGCAAAATGAACATCTACGAGTGCGTCCTTGGGCTAATACCCAATTGAACACCCCTACTGCAAAATAAAGGCAGACAGAAAGCTTCCTGAATGGCCTCATGTTAAATGGCATTCTCCTAAGTCCTTTTGATATTTGTTAAGTTTCCATTTGGATTCCCCTAGTACTAATGTTGGTGGAAGTGTAACCAAAAGTAAAGACGAGAATAAATCTGAACAAAATACAGGATCACATATTCCAAATGTAACGAAAAGTAGTTTTGAGAATGCAGAGTAGCTAGAAGCTTAGAGGCAACAGAAGGACAACTACAAAATTCATGACTCAATGCATGACATAAAAATACCAAATTTATCGCCCCCAAATCAAGTATTGGTATTAAGCGATGATAATACACTACACCACGTTTCATGGCCAAACATGACGTTTTTGACAACTCATCTTCACATCCAATCTTCTCTTAAGCAGTTTCGAATACAATCCTAGTTGCATTTAATAATCATTGAGGCAATGATGTGTAAGTTGCATAATATATATGAGGATGGTGCAAGTTCCTTAGATTCTGCAAGAGTCTCTTAGATTCCATGAGATTGACATTCCATGGATTTTCTTCTACTATTTGCATGGGGATTTTAGCAAGAAGGGGGATGACTTTGTTACTAAACGATTGCTTACTATAGAACTCAAGAAGTAAAAGTTCCATACAGATATCAAGTTTTGCAGGGATTAAATTCGTCTTCTGTGGCCATTGGTCGGAATGCCAATGTCTAGACAGGTAAACAAATGCATGAGCTATGAGTTCTTCCATTATCACAACAATTTGTGTCTTATCTATGATTTTTGAGCGTTCTTGGCAATTTGTTAAGCAAGGAAATTTTTAGAGAGGTGCTGTAAGAGAGGTCCAAATGCTATTGAGCTAGATGTTTTCAAAAATCAGATGCAACTGTTCTGGTTTGCACTAAACCGTGCCGTTTTTGTTTTAGGTTCTGTCTAATGATATCGATTTGTTGCACCCGCATGGGGATTTGGAGAAAAGAAAGCACAAGTTAAAACGTCTGGTTCCTCCTTCTAATTTGTTTTTCATGGTAGATTCATTAAGATCTAAGAAGATTCTACTGGCTTCTCAATCAATTTTCCAGCATTCGCTTACGTTCCCTTAAGATTCCCCAAACATCCCAAAATTCCATGAAGATTCTTATAGATTCTCTAAGACATTATGGAGATTCTCGTATATTCCATAAAGGTTCCTCCAAATTCCATTGGAATTTCCAAGATCCCCTTTGTTTCTCTAAGATCGCCTTAGATTCTCTAAGATTCCACAAAAGTGGCCGTAGATGCCCCAATAGTCTATTAACATCCCTTAGACCATTCAAGGTTCATTCAATATTACATAAATATTCCCTAAGATTCTATAGAGGCACTATTAGATTCTCCAATATTCCCTTAAGATTCGCTCAACCTAAAAAAGAAAAGCTTCTTGGAAGGTCTCTAAGAAATGCCATGTCACCTTACTCGCTTTATCACAATAATATGTTTTACCTCAGTTGTCTGATTATAAGATTGGCTCACTTTCAATTTCATAGTGGAGAAAGCCTTTATCTACTTAGTCTTTGCATAGTGTAGTCAATTCAAGTTGAAAGCTCCATTTTTTCACAATTTGCTCTATAGCATCTTGGGTCTGAATAAAGTGTCCTCTGACCTTAACGGATCCAGTATGCTCATGAAAACTGGTCGTTGATCCTGGTGAAGCCAAAAAACCGTTGTCCTTGGATTAATTGTGACTGAGTTGTTTGCATGCACTATGGCAGCAACTTCATCACTCGCAACTGCCCCATTCAATGTCATGAACACGGACTCCAAGCGCATTTGCTTTACTCGCCTTATCATGCGACAGTAAGGATTAATAGCCTCTAGGGTCGCTGCTATTCGCGTCACCCAAGCAACAGGCATAACTTGCTCTCTACCCGCTCCCTCTCACGACTGTCATGAATATACCAATGCAACGGCTGGCCAGGTTTTGATGTAGGATGTATACCCATCAAAGCAACTGAGGATGGCATCCCTAACCGCACAAACTCTCCACCAGCAACACCAAGCCCAGTGAAGGCAAACAGATGGTTTAATGCACAACTTTTCGCACTAAATCCTGCTTGCTCATAAACATCCCTCAGCGAAGTAGGCAATTCAGGTAGCTTTACTAGGATATGCCCTCAAAAAGTATCACTCTCACCACGCAGTAACGCAATATGACAATGCACACAAAATCTGTTCCACATAAATTCACTACCAGATGGAATAGGACGAGCTTGCATCCTTTGTATACGTCGTTGCCAATATATAACCGCCATGCTTGGCACAACCACCACTTCTGGAAACTCTCCACATCTTTTGGCATCTGTTGCCCGCTCACACCCTCTTCCTCAGTATGTCTGCCACCCAATTCCCCCACCCGATGACCACCTGAACCCCTTCTCCGCTGCCTCAACTCATCTCTCCTCTCTTGAGACAACTCCGCATACCATCTCCGCCTAACTCATTTCGCCTCAATCTTCTGAGCTCATCAGCAGAGTATGTCTGACTTGGATCAATCTCTACTCTAGGCCTTGGCATTACAACCTCACACTCCAGTCCCTTCCAACACGCATGCACACACAAATATGCAACCTACTACCTGCTACCCAAATCCTAGAATGTTTAACACACCAGCAGACTCACCGGCACAACCTTACTCATGACAATCCATAAACACCATGACCTTGCCAAACAACGTAGATGACAGCCACCCAGCCACCCTCCACTGCACGTCACGCTCCTAATTCCACTCGCGAAACCTTATTCTCCAACACGTCCTCTGCACATAGAAAGCAACATCACTACTCAATATACAAATGGTCCCCTTAAATTTAAGCCTCACAAATTTAAGTAAGTTTCAAGCTTTGACTACTTCCAAATATATCAACACAATGAACAGGATAACTTGACAACCATATGAAAGAAATCCATGACCAGTATGGGAATTCTCTGCTATCCTATTACTAAATTGATCGCCAACTCCAACAGTCTTCAATTTAATTATAACATACATCACTTACAATTTCATCTTTCCAATTCAACGTTAGCAAGAACTTTCAAATTTCCAAAGACACTCAATTCTCTAGCTTTAGCACGAATCTAGCACCCATTCAGAAAGCAAGTAGATGCCTCACAAATATCCAGCAGACCTCAAGCCTCAACTACTTTCTAATGCCTTTATGTTTGCCAACTATAACTTGACCAAGGATACTATTTCTTTGATACTATTTCAAGCATCCCACTGATCTATATTTCTCTGCCATGCTATTGCTAAATTGATCCTGAACTCCAACAGTCAATTTAATTATATAACATACATCCCTTACATCTTTCCAATTCAATCTTACCAACAACTTTTTTTCTCTTTAGCATTCAATTTGCCAACACACTCAATTCTCTAGCTTTAACACAAATCTACCACCTATTCAGAAATCAACCAGCTGCCACAAACCTTCAATCGCCAAAATGCCCAAACCTTCAATCGCCACAACAGAGCTATGACAAAAAGGCCGAACAAAACTCTGGAACACTAAAATCCAGACCCACTTAAAAAGGCACAGTCTTCCTTACCTGATTCCCCTTCCACGGCCATGTCCTTCCACGTGCCCAGCCGCATTTAACACTGCCTACTCCGACCACCATAACTAAAAGCTCGAGATCGCAATCTACAAACACAGGTCAGAAAGAATGCATAGCAAATACCACGAAACTCTGATTCCTCGTTCCTCCCCCTAATCTCCAACTTCGACTTGGACGATCAAGATGAAAAGCCCTAAATTCCCATCCACTTTCAACGGCCAATAATTAAACCTCTCTTTCTCACACATTCCTTGCACCCCCTGCTCAGAATCAACCGCCAAGATTTGTTCCTCCATTTTCATCCAACGATTCAGAACCATGCCTTATGTCCCCATCCATGGCTACACATCTGCAACAAATGCTACATACATCAGTCCCCCATGACATGTCATCATCTGGACCCTTGCCTTTTAAGCAGACGGTGGGGATTAAGGAGGAACCCATGGGCATACATGTATGGGGTGTGGATGAGGGGGCATGAGAAACCCCCCTCATCCTTATAACTATATACATATTAGGATAGGATAGGATATGTTGGAACCTTAGAGTCCCATGCCTTAGCTTTATAATCTTGCATGTGGGATATTACTTAGAACCTTTGAGAAAATGTGGCTGCCCTCTTGCAGTACTTATTTCATGCCCTAGAAAAGTATTGCCAGTGCTTGTTACTATCATGTTATGGGATCGTAATAAAGGTGCTCATAATCTTGTGTTGCTTTGAAAAAACAAGAAATCTCAAGTTCAGAGAGTGTATTGGGAAGTGAAGGAATTTGAGATTGACAGGTCAAAACCATTTGATGTGCAAGTGTCCAAAGCTGGCATTGTATATCTTTCATAAGTCCAGAGGATCTAACCTTATTAATGGTTAGACCATTATCTTGTTTTGCAATGCCTATATAAACTTTGAATGGCAGGCATGCGAGTCTATTCAACACTGTGGATAGTAGACATTGAAGAAGCTAGTCCCATGTGCACATGTTGAAGTTGCAGGATTGGATTTAGAAACTTCAATGTTTGCAAAAGAGATAGGGTAGCTATATGATGTCATACAGTTTGGTGATAATTTTGCTTCTTTTGCTCTTCCTGGTAATGAGGAAGATGTGCTATACTATGTTCCAGCTTGCACTAGAGAGAAGCATGTGTTGGATGGAAATGTCATTGATGCTTACAAGAACGAAAACCATGCAGGTGACACAGTCATATCAGCTTATTATCAGGTTATCATAACAAATAAAAGCTGTTGGAGGATAGAGAATTATTGGTACCAATAGAGTCTGTTATTGGAGCTGAGTTACCCATGAAGAAGATAAATCATAGGGTTAGAAGTGCTAGTGCAGCTTTTACATTTTGTGATGGTGTGCATGAGATGTTCTTAGGAAGTCTACCCGAAATGGTGGATGCCGTGGATTAGGTGAAGCCTTTGACTTTGCACAGGTTTGTAGTGTGTTACTTTTTTTATTTATGTACTGGATATATAGAAACCAATTTGCATTCAGTGTGTGAACTATTTGGTTTGTAAAAAAATTGCACGAAACATGTTGAACTTCAAATTGAAGACATGATAGTGCAAAAGGTACACAATTATATCTTTGAAGTAAAAGGTACAATGTACATAATTAATAACTTAAGCAGCATGCCTGATCACTATGTCATCTGGAACTTGGTATCTCATTACTATTGCATCATGCCAGCCTTTCTTCCAATGGTTTTGAAGGTTTACATGTGCTTCAGCAATAGCACTTGATGTTGGATATTCTCTAGATATTGGAAGGCCAATCCATCGTATTGGCTGTTCATGTACTTCTGGTACTCATGGTCTCCCCCAAGGAGTGTGTAATAAACCTTGGACTGCAAGTAGATTTAGCGAATTATCTCGAGTTTCTGAATTATCCACTCTCACAACCATTTCCCAAAGCCCATGAAGCATAGTATTGGACCTTGGATCAGTCCCCATGCCAGCATATTGGGAACTTAAATTTATTTCTTCTATATCAGCTGCTTGAAGATCTACTTCAGCTGGTTGAACAATTTGGCATTCCTTTTGTAGATCATTCCTTACATCTACAAACATATATGAAGTTGTGCCCGTGTCCTCGACTTGTTTACTATCTGATGTACTAGCGCACTCATCCTCATCTTGTACCCGACCTTCTACAAACTTAGAATGTTTACTATCAGATGTACCAGCACCTTCATCATCTTCAATAGATTCTTCTATTTTTGTAAATCTCTTCACTGTGATGCTGGGCTTCTTAACTAGCTGGCAACCTCTATTGCAAAAACTCCATAAACTATCATTGTCTTCACCATATTGAGACTTTATGCCTTGAATTACTATGTCATTGTATGCACGAGGGGTATCAAATTGATGCTCTTGGAGGTATCTGGTAAAGTCATTTGCATTCTTCAAGCCTACAAACCAGTAAAATAACCAACACAAATCTTTGTCTTCACCAATTAGCATAGGATGCCAACATGGTATGCAGCAATATCATCCCTCAGCAATATCATCCCTCATTGAAGATACATATGAAAGGATGGTCAGTTATCATAAAACATCTGTTTCTGTATTCTAGATACTCAAGGAGTGGAATATCCAAAGAGAAAAGATATAAGTCATGCCCATAGATGGATTTAAATCTTGGTATGCCTTGCTCATACAACTTGTCTACAATGGCAGTCAAAACATCCAAGGGGAGATCTGACCATACAACCAAATTTCAATGAAGGGAACACCAGTACAATAATGATTTCGTCACTGGACGACAAAAGTAGACTCCATAGGTAATTGGATTGGCACTTGAGTGCCATTATAGTCAATGAGTGTTGATTTACAATAGTAACCCAAGATGCCTTGGAGATCAAATATAATAAGCCCTGTAAGTAATCCATGGCAATTAGGTTAGACGTATATCTAACGGGATATGACCTAAGGACAAGACAGAAAGTCTAAACTAATTCTAGTTTGTAGACCTTGGTAGAAATTAAAGCATCGAAAATGATTTCTTATTCAAATAAATTTCGAAGTACATAGTCAATTGGCTTTAAATTCCATAAATAGAAACGAATTTTAGCTAGCGCTGTTCTGCCTGACTGCTTTTTTTGCCTCTTCTCTTCTTTTCAAACCATATTCAATCATGGCTTTTATCAACACATTACCATATTCAATCATGGCTTTTATTAACACATTTCTTCTGCCAAGTGCAAACTCCTTGTCGAACCAGGTTGATGAAAACTGCAACAAACATAGGATTGAGATCGAATAGAGTAAAACATCGCAAAGGAACTATGTAATGCAATAATTACAACTCAACATGCTTTTCGAATTCACTTGGGCATCGACAAAAGCTTGCATAAAGGCCATCACATAAAGACCACAACTTACACTATCTGGTTATTGTGGAACCTCTGGAGTAGTCTCCTTATTCACTCATATATAATTAACTAGAGTTGGTTAGATATGTGATGACATCCTTATGAAGCCCTGCACACGCAAACGAGAACATGCAATTAAGATTCCAAAATGCACGAAGACAATCCAAACCCTAATAACACTACTATATATAACACTACTATATATTTTTATACGAAAATACATCTCCCACGCCATTGCAAACCATATGTTATAAACACACTTCAACGTTAGCAAATGTTATGATAAGCCATAGTTTTGCCATGTAAACTGTGCGTTGAAGCAATGGGGAGCAAAGGGTATTATGATTAGAAACGCAATTATACTCCATTAGAAACCTATAAATACAACACCCCACTGTCAATACAGAAAAATTCTAAGCTAGATTTTTATGCATATTTCTACACGGACCATACAAATTACAGATTGAGAACTTGAAATATCCACCTACTTAGAGGAACGACAGGAAGTCTTCCTATTTGGTTTTAAAGGTTTGCGCGAGCGCTGATTCATTTTTCTTTATATAAGGGGTTCCAGGCATTAATAATTAATGTAAACTTGTGCAAAATACTCCTTTAAAACCTTCTGCCTGTTCCTCAAATCGAGCAACTAGACATATGCGTTTTATAAGGACCTAAACTTTTTGAGTTTCCGTGCTAATTTGCAGGTTCAACCCCCACCAACAATGGGCCAGCTGCTTGCAGTGGCACCCACCAAAGCCTTATCTCAAAATAACAAAAGTCTGAATTTCAAAAAACTTAAAAGTTTCAACCTAATAAACAAAACAAAAGAAAAAACTTGCAAACCTGTCCATGCAAACCTGTCCAACTTACAGATCATTTTTACAGGACAAACATACGGAGAGTTATGGGAAATAATCCGACAGACATATCATGAAAACACCAAGTAACAATACTTCGTTGAAATAAGATAAAGACGTGAATATTGTACAATAACGTTATATACATAAACTTAAAAACCATCTGAACCACGCCGAGACATATTTTTATAGCAACATTTCACTCTCCCATTCAAAAATGTGGAACTACCGTACTGAACTACAAGGCTTCCTGCTTTAAAACATGACATTAAACTAAAATATGGTCAGTAACTATCCCCTGCTGCACTTTCACAAACTAACAAAGCTTTGGATATAAGGCCCAGGATTACTCTGATTACAAAGCAGCACAAACGGCATAAAACAGTTTTTTCCTTCAACATAAGTGAAAGCTTCCTGCTTGAGCAAAGGTTACTTGGTCATATGCACCAAGCAATCATTTTACCTTCCACCTAATGTGGGAAACTCCCCAGGATCTTCAATGGCTGGCGTGAACTCCAAAGGCACAACTTTAGTAGGGGCTGTATTTGTAAAGGAATTAAAACTATCACGGCCCCTTCCCCGACCTCGTCCACGACCAGCTCCCAAATCTCGTCGTCGGACACCCTCAGCAGGCTTTAACTGGAACTCAATACTCAACTACTCCACAAATGAACTGACGTCAGGAATGAAAAATGACAAACTTTGAAGTTATTGAGGGATGTGTCACCTTTTTAGATTTATCTTCCTTTTCAGCAGCTTCTTTTTTCTTAGACTTCTCCTTCTCAAAACCCTACAGTCCAAGAACAACAAAGCTATGACTGATTGGCATAACATTTGGCCTTTTGCACTGTTCCTACAATAACTAAGAATTTTATATTGAATATAAGATGCATAGACCACAAACTTACATCATGTTACAATGTTGAAAGCAACTGGTTGTTCTGAAGTTAACAAGATTAACCAGCTAGACTTAACGTCCTTGGTCATGCTTAAATATTTTTCATTCTTTCACACATCTGACCTCGTGCATACAGATAAGATACAAGCTACAATGAATTTAAATGAGACACAAGGGAAAGGCATGGAAGAACTCCAATCATTACTAATGCAGATACAATGTCCTATGTCTCCACAAAGCACGGAGTAGCATAGAACTGTTTAGAGATGTGACTCGTCTCTAGTTATAGTGGAATGACAACAAGTATAATAGAAATGTGAAGCAACTTACCAGTTTCACATAGGCATCTTCATCAGCCTTCCTGTCCATAAGTTGCATTGATTCAAAATCTTTATCTACTTTGGCCTGACGCAATTGGGGAGTTGGAGCAGGAAGATTCTTCCTTTTCTCAGCCTGCATTCTTTCGTACTCCTCCAATGTCATTTCCTACAGTCCATATCAATTCAGTGCAACAAAGTAGAATCTACAAACTCATAACATATAACCTACCCACCTTACAATGTATAGCTATATGTTGAGATTATCTAACTATGAGAAAACAAAAATAACAGAGAAATGACAATAAGAATCTAACATTGACTTCATCTTTCTCATCTTTTATAGCGGATTCAGCAACAGGAGCAGCAACAGAAGCCTCCTCTTTAGGTGCAGTATCAATCTTCTCTTCCTCCACTGCAGGATTGCCATCTGCAGTATTAACATCCCTGCAATCCAATACTACTGATGAGAAATCAAGTATTAATGCCAAATTGGAAACTAATGGAACGTACCATGTTTGTTCTTGGTTTTTACCCTCGCCAGTAGTAGGATACTCCATATTGCCACAAGCTCCGCGACTTCCCAGAAAACCAAAAGCATTAATACGCTCCGTCCAAAATAACATAATGGTATGTAACATATTTTATCACAAACATATGCCCATAGCCAAAAGATCCCTCCAAAATTTGACAAACAGAAAAAAGCACAACGAACTTTATTCACTCGCGTACCCATAGCCAAACGATCCATAGCCTCGTCTATCATCTGCAGCACTGTATGACACATCAAAGTCCCGCTTGCGAGGACCTTCTGTGGCATCTCCAATATCCTGTTTCTGACCATCTTCTGTACTGTATTTTCCTTGAGGTCCTCCATAGCCCTGAAATGTACTATCAGAATCATTGTAATATCCACGGCCACGTCCACGGGATCTCCCTGCACCTCGTCCTCGCTTGAGTTCTAAGTCATTTGCAGGGCCTGAGCCATAACTCTGATTACCACGCCCTCGCCCACTGCCATAACCATAACCAGTTCCTCGCTGAAACCCATCATTCTCCTGCTCAAACCCTTCACCTGCTACTTTGTCATAGGAAGCACCGTTAGGTGGTTCACCCCCAAATCCACGTCCACCACCACGACGACTTCCTCTACCTCCACCTCTCTCTCCCTGAGGCTTTTGAACTTCTTTCACTTCAAAAACATAGCTCAAGTTAAAATTAACCGTCACATTCTAAGAAACAAACAAATCTTATGACAACATGACTAAATTATTATTGCATTGTCATTATTCACAATCAAACATTGTTAACCAGCATTGGAAAACGAAAACCATATGATAAACCAATGAATCCATTGTTTATAGATCAATTTCGTATGCCAAAAAGACAGGAACTGAACAGAACAAGAACAACTAGAAAGAAGCAAACAGATACTTACCAGGTTCAGCAGGCTTGGAAGGAAGCTTAGCAGCTGGTTTCTTGGCCGATGTGGGCGCGGCCGAGGTGGGAAGTACTTGCTTGGGGACGACGATTCGAGCAATAACAGTTTCAGGATCATCGGGCTCCTCCGACGGCAGGACATCGAAGAAATTCCTGGTGCTCGCCATGGAGCAGGTTGAAAAAAGATAAGAGCCCTAGGGCGAGACCAAGATGAGGACCACCTGAGCCATATCTAGGGTTACAGCCACATGAATAGATCGATCGACCGGAGTAAGGCTTTGCACGACAGACAGGGTCTATCCGCAGATGAAGAAGAAAGCCAGGCGGCGCAGAGAAAGGTTTTAAGCCCTACCCTTTGCACTTTGACAACCTTATTAACCCCACCACCACCTGTTTTTTTTTCCTTCCCTAGCCTTTGTATGTTTTTTCTTTTTTTATCCTATTAATTAAGGCATCACTTCTCTTTCAATTGATCTCATCTTTGATCCGAAAGTGATTGCTATTTTTCATATATAAATAGCCGATATGATGCACAATTATACCCTTCCATCCAATGGTATCTTGCAATGTGGCAATGATTGTGCCAACATTTTGGACATGATTATCTTCCACGAGTTTTTACTTGCACACAATTTGTGTAGTTTTGTTACATGGCAAAACACCTAACATTCTCACGTGAAGCATGCCCATGCATGTCATGTTGCCATGCCATAGTGTTAGATGTTTTGCCATTGTTGTAACGTCAAGGTAAGTGGATCAGCATTCCGTCATTTTCTTGATTCATTCTTCTCAAGAATGATAAATGGGTTCAGCAAACCTGTAGAATCTGGTTAGAAGCTTACCTTGACGTCGTAGAACAGAATGGGGGAAGCCATTCTTGCTTCCCGACCGCGCGATCCGGGGGCGCAGTCGTCGGGAAGCAAGAATGGCTTCCCCCATTCCGTTCTACATCACATGAAAACCAGTTTCTTGACATTTGGCTAATCTTTTTGCAAGGTAAGAATGTGAGATAAATATGTTGGAATGTGAGGTAAAGAGAGAGATTGCTTGACTTTTGTCGTAGACGGTCTACGGGGCAAAAGCATGCTACATGTGTCCACTTTTGAAACTTGTCAAAGTACCTACACTAGGTACTTCAAGAATAGGTACTATTCCCATAGACCGTAGACTACGGGGCAAAAGCATGCTACATGTGTCCACTTTTGAAACTTGTCAAAGTACCTACACTAGGTACTTCAAGAATAGGTACTATTTCCTTGTTCTTTTTTCATCAAACTAATTCAAAAATTCAAAATAAAAGCCAAACGCGTGTTATCTTTCAAGGTTAAGATAAAAGGCAATATTATTGGAGGCCAAAATGGATGCATCAAATTTAACACTTATGGAGACATTAAACATGTACCCAACATTGGGTACTTTTTTAGGTATTTTTATGGTTCTAAGTAATACTTTGTACACAGTTGCATGTTTATGCCCTATGAAGACTAAAAGGATATGGGACTTAATATAAGAAAGAACAACAAGACAATTACTGCCTAGGATTTTACACCCCCCTCCCGCCCTTTCCGAAAAGGGTTTTTGAGGGAAAAACCTTAGAGTCATAGAGTCATTAACAGACTATACATTTATACATACCAATATGATGATGCAAGACACATTTGATCTTGCGTGTCCAGAACCTCCAGGATATAGGATGATCATGCCACTACTGCATGCATCTGCAAGAGCACATGCAGCAGCCGATTAGGTGTAATCAAGTCAACCTATCATGCTCGAATAGTCACAAGCATTGGGCAAATCTAAAGAGTGTGGCATTCATCTTCAATAGCTCCCATTTGGCAACATTGACATACATCATTGACATGCATGTTTCAATTCTGAAGTGACGGTGTGCACCAGCACGAATGGACGCAATTGTTCTATGTCTTCAAAGGCAAACATGACAAGAAGCACCATTGTGGACCATGGCTTTTAGAGTGTGTTGTTTTAACCTTTTTCACGACACTGGCCTTCCAAAGCTTACCACGGAAGCATGCATCAAGATACTGCTTCAAATGAGTGTGGTCTTTATTATTCTACACATGTATTTATCCCTGTTTTCGGACATTCCATCTGGAGAACCAACATGCACGTTTATCCTTCCAATAGTGAAGAAGTTATTAATGCAAATTCAGTGCTAAAGGGAGACGAACAATGGAGCAGCATATGATTCTAACTCAGGAGAGGCTGAGGAGGTAGACGAATCAAATGCAAGGACTGTACTAAGTGATATTGATGGTAATGTCCTTGCTAAGTTGATTGAAGCAAAAAGCATAATTACTGTCAAACTCGGTTCCAGCATTTTATTGAAAGTCAGAGGCATGAATCCTAGGTCTATTCGGAAGTATCTAATTAAGACATATGAGAATAAAACATCATCACAACTAGATGTTCTGGATAGCGAACTAAGGGGATTAAAATATCATGGTAAGGAAGTCGTATTTAATTAAAGTGGGACTCATTCCATTCCCATTTTTTTTCGGAACCCGGTTAATTTACATAAAAAGTAGCACCCCGACCCGAAAACTATCCTTAATTCGAATTTTTGAATAAAACTCTGAATCCGAGCTGTGCTGCAGTTTTCCCAGGTTCGCGAGTCGAGAACAAAAACAATGCAACTGAAACAAAGGAAATTCATTAAAGTTTGAAACTAAAGATCTAGTTGAAAATGAATTTTTATTAATAAATTGAACAGATACAATGTATTTTACATCGGACGCAGAGACCATGGCGGTCTTGTTGTCACTACAGTTACATCATCTTGGTAGGTGGTCCACCTTAGGGGATTAACTTGTGGCTTCTTCATGCCGCGTCTGAAGCCTTGGGGGCAACTTGAAGTGTGTGGAATGCCTCACGTGGAGGTGCCTCTGGAGCTACCGGCCGACCTGTCCACCCGACTTCTCCACTCGCCTCCCGCAGCCTTTCATCGAATATGCTCCATCCCCAACCTCCGTGGATGTTATGCAATGCTTGCAAGATGCCTTGAGCTTCCTGGACTATCTCTTTGTTCTTCGCCTGTTCTTTATCCCCAGGGTGTAGCGAGCAACCTCTGAATTCGCGAGCAACCTTGTCCCAAAGGCCGGGCAAGAGTGTAAGCGTGTGGGGATGCGTGCCGAATCGGTATTTCTTCCGCCTTGGAGCTGGATCTCATATTCGCTGGAGCGGTCTGCGCGATGCCCGGCGGGATGTCGTTGGTGTCGGATGCATTGCCTAAACCACACGGAGCAAGGAGAGTATGATTTAACAATTCACGGTGCCATTAGTCAAAACGAAGAAAAGAATGTTGAAATCAAATTACAACGGAGAACATTCATTCCATACAACCGCATCCAATGGCGTGGAAGTAGTGTCTTTCTCGACTTCATTGAAGTCGAAAAGGCCCATAAAAGTCAAAGTACAACCATTCTCATTAGAATATGGTTGCATCCAATCACACACGGAAGCATACAAATGCTTTTGTCAACGAGACAATCAAGATGCCTTTCTCGACTCGCGAGTCGAAAAGGCCCAACAACCCAATGTACAAGCATTATCATAATAGATTGTACAAGCATTTCATCAACACGACAAGCATGCCTTTCTCGACTCGTGAGTCGAAAAGGCATCAAAACTCAATATACAAGTATATTCAATACAAAATGGTCAATACATGTGTTCACGTTCGATTACAATATTCACACAATTTGACTATCGGAAGCAGGGTCACTCTTCTTGTTCACCAAAGTATTTGTCGTCCATAGCTTTCATGATCGGCTTGCTCTGGATCGGGTTCCGTGAGGCTCGGATAGTTCGTAAGCACATCGGCGACAAGAATGGCGAAGAGGGATTCCGCCAAGGCAGGGACAGTCCGAAGGACAACCACCTATCCGTCTCATATTCTTGGTCGATATGGCTTAGCAATGATTGTATTTTATGCGGCGTTATGATAGCACTTGTAGGCTGAGTCGTCTATGATCGGCGTGTTGTGTTTGCCATAGTCCCGAATTGCTCATAAACGCCGTCCAAAAATTTTCACCATTATAGGCTTCCCCTTTGTGATGGCGGATCGAGGTCCTTCACATGCTCGACCCTTTCGTTTCCCCAAACGAACTTGAACTTCAAAACTGAAATGCCGAGAACACCAAGAACATTGACAATATTTTTCTTTGCCATACAAGACCATATGCCCACTTCGAATCCCCGTGCGAGGCACCAGTCAATAATTTCCTTAGCTCTAGGCCTCGGATACACTATTTTATGCTCTGTTTTCATTGGGATCTGCGAGGTGTTAATCTCGGGGACGTCTTTGTCGTGGTATCTTTGCGGCTAATACTCCATTGACGTCAAATATTACAAGCTTGGTGGGACCACCGGATCCCGATTGGAGTTTGGCTCGACCATATTTCCGGTTCATCGGGATCCAAATGCGGGATCATTATCTTTTCGTGTTCTTTTCGGGTGTGGCGGTGTCTTGCTTGCTCGATTGTCTTTGTCCTTTTCATTCTCCTCGCAAGCGTGAACCGCTGCCCAATGACAATGATCCGGAGTCGTTGAGCTGGAATTCCCTCGAAATGATGACATCATCCGAGAAAGGAACGAGTTTTCTCGACTCGCAGTCGAGAATGAAAAAAAAGGTATTGAAAGGAAAGCGAGTTTTCTCGACTCGCTGAAGTCGAAAACAATCGATAGAGCAAAGTAAACTCACCTCAATCTTAGGTTTTCAATAATGTTTTCGGCAAAGATTCGGTCCAAACCTTCGACATCCTCGTCTCCGCGGCCTTTGTCTCCCTCGTCCTCGCCGTCTTTATCGCTTCCATTTGTCTTCCTCCCCTTGAAATGCTCATGAAGCAGATCCGTGTATGACTCAATGGTTTCAACCATGTCCTTATTTCCAACCACGGATATAGGTTTCATTCCAAACAAAGATAGCCCCCCCCACGAGAAAACAGCCATTCATGTACCACTCGCGATACAATTTGATCTTCCTCGACCAAAATTGGTTATGAAGTACTTGATAACTCTTGGCGGATAGGAATTCTATGTATAGGACCGGTCGCACCATCTTTGCTGACCTTGTCCATCGATGGAACATCCTCCATAAACCCGCCCCCTTCCGGGTTCCATCTCGCTCTTGAGAGATCATGAACTTGTCGAGATAATGATGCTCGCTAGACCACCACTTATCCAGTCGACCGCCGATCTTGAAATCAAAACCAAAACTATGTTGGCAAAGCTTGGTGCCTTCGGCAAGCCAAGTCCGCACTCATGATCAAGTTCGGTATATGGAGTGCATGATCTTGTTAGTGAAGTTAATATCACCTGCCCATTGGGAGACAAAGAGCTTGTTTGATTGCCCCAAGCATGCAAAAGACAAGGAAACCGAAAGTATCCAGGTCGGTCATGTCCGTTCGTCTTTGTACCACTTGCTCTATGTCGGCTTTGTCATAAAAAGGGTGGGGTCTTGATCATATTGATGGCAAATAGTGCCACGGGTCCAAAAGCGAGTTCCGACCACCAAATCCCTTGTGTCCCAAAGTAACCCGAGAAATGGGGGAGCTATCGTCATTTTAAATGGGACCACCCCCGGATCAAGCTTCCTTTTGAATTGCCATAGCACGCTCGGGGAAAGGAAGGGTTTTGACGTTACGCTTCACTTGGTGTTGATGTAGGGTTGACATAGACTGCTCAATTCCTTCATGTCTTCCTCATCAAGGGCAGCCTTTTCCTTGTAATAATCAAAATCATGGTATTCATTAGATGCAACGTTGCGTAACTCCGTGATGCCTTCTTCTTAACGCGAGACGCCGTCGCTTTAGGGCTGTGGCATAATCCTTTGAGTCCCGCAATTTAGAACTCCCGGTCTTCCTTAGCGGGATTGTTCCCTCCAAGATTTTGCCTTGTAGGTCAAGCGTTTCTTTGTCCGGTGAGGCCCTCAGTATCCTCTTCATGAACTGCTTGTCAAACAACTTGGGGTCCGGCCTGCTTGGAAATTCTCCATTCTTTGTCCTTGACTTGCCTCTTGTCCATTGAGCCCATATGTCGGTCCATTTCTCCCGAGCCAGCCTCGATTGCTAAGAATGAGGTCATATTGGTCTGAGAGAGACTCCCCCGCCTTTCCTTGGTGTTCTCTTCTTCTTCTCCTCTTCTTCCTCTCCCTCGTCATCTTCCTGTCCCTCCAGTAGAACATATCTCGCATAGTTTCTCAAAGGTCTTCCACTTATCAGGGAGCCCTGTTTCCTTTAGGACGGGAGGACAACCCAATGCTTTCCACTGTTGCCTAGCATGTATGATCCGTCGATAAGGGCTGCATTAGGACAATGTACCAATGTCGAGCATGAAAGTATCTACAAACACCGGAATAAACAATAAATAGTAGCCCCGGGTTTTCTCGACTCGCGAGTCGAAAAAGTCCCTTGAATGTCTAATTTTCTTTTTACTTCTTCGGGTTTTCTCGACTCGCGAAGTCGAAAAGCTCTGTATCCTTTGATTTTTCAGATACCCTCGGCTTTCATCGACTCGCGCGAGTCGAAAACCCCAATAATCGGGCAAATGTTAGGATGGCTTTCTCGACTCGCGAGTCGAAAAGTCCCTTGAATGTCTAATTTTCTTTTTCCGGCTAGGGTTTTCTCCGCGAAGTCGAAAGCTCCACATCCTTTGATTTTCACGTGTTTACTCGGCTTTCTCGACTCGCGAGTCGAGAAACCCCAGTGATAATCGGCAAATGTTAGGATGGCGGGGCTTTCTCGACTTCGAGAATGGAAAGATTCGAGAGTTATTTACCTTACGTAGGCGGCACTTTCCGCTATTGTGTTCTGGCAGCGTGGCTAATGCTTTGCCGGTTCGGTTCTTTGGCGTCTCCACCCGAAAAGAACTTCGCACTCTCGCTTGGCATATCTATCCTTGATCCTTTATGGCACCTCCTTCTCCGTCTGCAATACTTGAGCCACCCTCACCGAATCTTTGACCGTCTACAACCCGTAACCCGGACTTCTTTTCCCTTGGATCTTCCTCGGACTTCCAGCTAAACAACTCACCTGTCGATCTGCTAAAAGGTATGACATCCAGCGGGCATTGGATCTGCAATAGATGTAGCACCATCGAGTTCGAGAATCTCCGGCATGTGTCTTTGGATTAAATTCCATGGTTGAACAAAGGCGGCATCTCCCGTGCAAACCTTCAGTAGCCTAATGTCCAAAGCGGCGGCTTGTGTGATATTCCCAACGGATAATACTGAGCTAGACGCTCCATTTTCTGTGCCCCTCTCTGTGAAATCCTGATCTGATCATCTGGATCGAGGTTTGGGGAGTCGACCATATCTTCGTCTCCTTCGTCATCTGATTCCTCCCGTGTGGTGTCATCATCCCCATCTTTGTTTTTTGGTGGACTTTTTGTGTACGAACCACAACTTCATTCCCCAATCGTAGAGTGTTGTAGAGTCTTCAAAGACAAGAGAAGTGAAGCTCCCCGTGATGAACGCTTTTTTTCACGACTCGAAATCTCCATACCAAGCTCCCTGGATGTTAGGGTTCCGGCCTCCTTCATCCCTTCCAGATCCTTCCACCCAAGGTTCTGACAATTTAAAGGCGCCGGCCTTTTTTCGGTGCCCTTAGCCTTGCTCATGGAAGAGTGAGAATAATTTGAAACTGCTAATTTTTTGGTGCGATAGAACTTACTCTTCTGGCAGTCCTCGACATGTAGTGTTAAATGCTTGGAATCTGGCGCAGAGACGGAGAGCACAACACCGATTTTCTTGTACTTGTCTCCGGAGCTCTTCTTGTCCCTTTGGTGTAGAAACAGATCTTTCTCCTTCCCACTTGTCGATACCTCGACATACCACCAAGAATCTGCCGCTGTTTCAAGAAGCTCTGTCTCCAGTCCCTCGATGACGAAGAATGGAGTTCGGCCAGCGATCACCAGCGAGTCCGAGGTGAATGCTGCAAGAAGAAAGGATGGATCAGTTAAGGTATTCCGACAAAAGAAAAACCTCAGAGCTCACCTGGGGTGTTTGTCTTCTTCTTCTTCTTGCCCGCCGGTAGAAGCATCCCCCTCCGGTGCCTCGCTTCTTGGGCCAGTCATGTCTATATGCCCTCTCATCCTCTTCGCACCCCTCTCAAAATTAAGTTTCCTCCCGGATTGTGAGTTTTAGGACTGCATGTAAAAAGACCGGGCGTGTTCTTTAGTTTGAACTTAAGGACATGCAATCATTTATGAAAAGAAGCGGGCTAAAAGTACAAAGACGGCTGTCGGCTTTAGCCCGCCCAAACACTATTTCAAATTTAATCACATCAAGGGACCGAGTGAGCGAGCGTAGTTTATCTTCCCCTGGCATTGGGGACCTCGACTTGGAGGGGAGCATCGACCGTTAGCGACTTCCGAATGGCGCCACATGACGCTGTAAGCCGCTAACAAATCTTTGCATATGTGTTTTTCCCCCACCGCGTCCCCATTGCAAGCGCTTGATTTGATCGATGAGCACGGAGCTAAGGTAGGAAGCGGAGAGGAGCCGCCATTACCTGAACTCTACATCATACGCCATGGAATCCGGATACGCGAGAATCGCAGTGGATACAAGTATTAGATGCTAATACACTCTTGAAGAGACCGACAAGAAGCAAAGACTCTAGGTGAGGTCATGGGGATCCGTGATACAAGGGCCAAGGGAATTACTGCGTGAAGAGGTGAGTTTCAGAGATGCCTATGTTATTTCGCTTGTAGAACATGCCGTATGTGTTTAAATAATGGAACTGCTGATAAGCTCGACGGATTCAGTGTTTCCTTGTCCAGCGATTTTCAGCTTCGAGAGATGATTTACTCTCTAGGTTGAGAGATGCTCAAAGAAGGAAACATTGGATCGGGGGTAAAGAACAGTTCCGTTTTAGGTGTGTTTTTCATGGACTGTTTACTTGGAATGTTGTACATAGATCAGGCTAGGACTAAGGCCCAGGAGATGCGGTTCAAATGCATCCTCTTGTAGTTAGTCGGAGGGGCCTCCACCCTGTCCGAACCACTCCTCTTCTTAAATATTCGAGGGAAGATGGTTCAAGGAGAGTGGCTCGCAGGCTAGAGGCACTTGGGACTAAAAAGAGGAGAATAGAAAGTCGCGGTACTTGTAGAGAATGCAAGCCTTGGCTTCCTCTCTGTGGTTTCCACGTGGTTAGTTGTAGAGGCCTCCACCCACCAGCCCCTCCCCTTAATATTCGGCGTAGATGGTTCAAGGAGAGTGACTCGACCGGGTCGAGGCCACCGCTACCGAACAAGGAGAATTGGTAGCTAAAGGGATTCTCGACTTGCGAAGTCGAAATGGCAGGCTTCCTGTCTACATTCTCGACTTCGCAAGTCGAGAATGCCTTAACCATCGAACTCCGGTTAGTACACATGGAGTCTTGGTTTGGGTAAAAGGCATTCCCCGGCTCGCATGGCCCGAGAATGCATCTGACAAGCTCTGTGGTTTCCACGTGGTTAGTTGTAGAGGCCTCCACCCAATCAGGCCCATCCCTTCGCAATATTCGAAGAAGGTTGAAGGAGGCGGTCTTTGATTGGGTAGAGAATACTGCGACCACCTACCGGGGGAGGATTGGACCCCGCTAAGAGTTGGCCTGCAGACGATCAAAACACTTCCCTTCACTTGTGTCAGGAAGATAGAAGGAGAGTGTTTAAGACTGTCTGCCGAGGCCAGCTCTAAAGTACACTAGAGCTGCGTTTTCTCGACTCGAGTCGGCGGCAATAACAACTCTGTGGTTAGTCAGCGAGGCCTCCACCCAATCGAGCCCATCCCCTTCGCAATATTCGGCGAAGATGGTTCGAAGGAGGCGGTCTTTGATTGGGTAGAGGCCACTGCGACCACCTGAGGAGGATTGGGTTGCTAAGAGTTGGCCTACTGACGGTCAAAACCACTTCCCAATGTCCAGGAAGATAGAAGGAGAGTGGTTGAGACCGCTGCGCAGGCCAGCTCTAGAGTGCACTAGAGCACGCATTTTCGACTCACGAGTCCAGAAGCGTGCCACCTCGAGTGGTTAGTCGCCGAGGCCTCCACCCGGGCCTGAGAGCCCTCTTCGCAATATTCGGCGAGCATGGTTCGAAGGAGAGTGGCTCGGGGATCGGGTGGAGGCACTGCGCCATCGCACAAAGGGCCATTGGCGGTATCACATTCTCGACTCCCGAGTCGGAGAAGGTCGGCAGGTTCTAAAGAATGTGAAGACATTGGGTAGCTGTGCAATCCAGAATGTGAGTCGAGAATCCCTCAACTCCGCCAAGCAGTCGTCAGTGTACACTCCCTCTTCTCGCCTCGCGAGTCGAAAGAAGTTCTCGACTCCCAGAAGTCGAAGAAGAACCTGTACTTCTGGATTTGTTGGCAAGTTGAAAGTATTCTCAACTTCGCCACTCCCTACGCATGTCTCCTGCGATTGGATTTCTTTGTGAGTTAGAAATGGAGATTACGTGAAGCAATTCCTATTCGAGTTCTTCTTTGGGAGAAAGACATTCCTAGTTATTTTTCATTAATGCTCTGCAATATCTTACTTCCTAACACCGGTCTCGATGATTTCTATCTCGGTTGCTTGCTACTACTCTAACCACTATTCTCACTTGTGCACGTACAATGTATTCAATTCAACCATAAGCAAGAAAAAAGATAACAAAAACAGAAAACAATACAAAGATTAATGAGATTAATGAGAAAACAGAGAAACGGTCGAGAACGATGCAGAAACAAAGTGGAGAACAATCTGAAAAATGAGATTAAAAAGGGTATGATATTACAAAACATACCTGGAAGATTTGCTTGGATGAGGAGGAGGCTTCGAGTTGGCTTCCATGTGGGTATAGTCGTTGACAAAGCGTGAATAAGGATTTGTCCGGGCTGTAAAATTGTATCGGGATTAATAAGAGCCTCTAACAACGTAATATAAGTAAAAATGCACTAAAGGACTTACAGAAAACTAAAAAGCAGCACTAAAAAGGGCCTCACTTTCTTCTCAGGCAGTAACGCCCGCTCGAACAATGAATCTGCGCGAGAACCCCGGAAGCCGCCCCGATCCGTCGACCAAGCCGCCTTTGTCATAAGATGGCGCGGAATCGCCGGGTTCGATCGATCGCCTCGATCGGTAAAGCCCGGCGCCCTAAAAAAGGGGGAGGAAGAGTGATCGAGAAAACGGGGAGGAAGAATGGTTTGGGGAGAGGAAGAGGGTGCAAGCAATTCTGGCCGCACCCTCGAACCTCGTAAAAGTGCAATAATAAAACCATTGTCACGCAGGGGCCATGCCCTCCATGGCGTGGCGATGGATTTCTTGATGTGGCCACGGTTTGACCTCTCGAAGAGGCCCACGTGGCCATGACAAAATATGAAAGGGTAGGTTATATGTTTATATATGTTATGTTATGTATTAAATAAGGTTTCAATGGTTGTATTTAATATGGTTTCAATGGTTGTATTTAATATGGTTTCAATGGTTACAATGTTTACATATGGTTTAGAATGAGTGTGGTTGTATGCTTTAATATGGTTATATGATTTTAGTTAATATGGTTGTATGATTTTAGTTAATATGGTTGTATGATTTAATATGATTATATTTAATATGTTTGTATGGTTTTATATGGTTCATATGGTCATATTTGTGGTCTTTGGGGCTATATGGTTTTAATGTGAGCTTTTTCATTCAGGGAGCATGTGAGATGAGTAAAATGGAGCCAGGGAATTCCAAAGGAGGCCATTGCCCTAGGCTCCAATGGAGGAAGATGGGTTGCCTTTTGTTGCACCCTTGCAACCAAACGGTATTTGCAGAGGGCATAATAACCTGCAGGTTGATCCATTTGATAGTGTGAATGATGAGAGGCCGGGAGATGAACATCTTGGAGTTGGCATTGTGAAGCTTCTTATCGAAGTTGATACTATCATGTCCCAGAAAGCTCTAGTGATTGCATTGTGTGCTCGGGGCTGCTTTGGAGTCCCAAGCTTCGATTGAGATGGCCAATTAGATTTATTACACACAAGAATGGTGATACTCTAGAATGCCCCTCTTGAACTACACACCCCAAGGCCCACCCAAGGCCATGTGGAAGATTTGGTGGTCGATGAGCATCCTTTGATCACAAGGAAGAGACGCTATGTCTTTCATAAAAGGCACCAAAGGTGCCCAAGAGGCCTAGAAGTGACAAATATTTAGAAAGGATGGAAAGTATGGCACCAACCAAAGAAAACCTGGAGGCAATTAGGGGACAAGAGTGTTGCAACCTAGATTGCACAAAGGCATTACAATGTGGATGACCTCGTGCGGATAAGGTCCCAATACATTGGACAGCTTCAAAAGATAGGATTAATTTCATTTACTCCTTGTGTAGGAATTCCAGGCTATGATGAAAACACGGGACTACTATGCTATATCAATTGAGGGGAATGAAGGTATGTATGAGAGCATTGAGATGGATTCTTGGGGTGAGCAAGTCTTCATTTTACGAGATCTTTGGGAGCGAGGTTAGAAAAGGGCACACTTTGTTCCAACATGGTAATGCACTCACTTTGAAACCTAGAGCAAATACTCTAAAGGCCATTCAGCGTCTTGAGCTTTGTGAGATACATGTCTCAATCTATGCCCCACAAGTCGAAGGTGAGCGAGCACGGTGTGCGAGTGGTGCAAAGAGTGTTGCCACAACACTATATCCAAAAGGAGTGTCTTAAGGAGGTCAACTCCATCCTAGAAACTACCGGAGGTAGGCCTCTTTCTCAATCACATTTCAGCAAGTTATGGAGCACTCACTTCTCGGACGTGAGTGTCCTACAACACATGCCATTCTCAAAGTGCAACACTTGCATTCAACTCAAGGATACACTTGCATCAACCGCAATAGAGAAAAGAAAGAATGGCAATTAGGGAGCAATTTGCAGATCACCAAAGGGACCAAATATCATGTAGACAGTTGTATTGGCGGTGGAGAACATTTTTCGAGATGCAGCGGACAAATTTTTGTGTATAATTCATGATAAGATGGACCAACACAAGACTTTCTTGCCAAAAGCTAGATCCTTTACCCAAAGCGTTGTCAAAACGCTTTTTGAGATGAAAGTAAGTCCGGCGGGTGTATTAACACATGGTCATGGAACCTGGAACATATGGTCACTTTGTGCTTGATCTATGGAGAGATGATCCAAACTTCCATGTGAGCTCTATTTTCAAGTGCCCGAGAACACTAGAGAAAGGATCGATAGAAGGGAGGAGGTATTCCCCTTCAAAGACCCATTTTGAGGCTTTGATGGATGATCAACCGCTTTGTTACCAAAGGCGCGGATAAAAAGCTCACATCCAAGGTGTCTAGTGAATCAAGGAGGACTTGGGATGATTTCCCCTTACTTGAGAAATCAACGCACGAGGAGCTATGTGTTGGGTTGGACAACCTGTTGGAAAGAAAACAAGAATAGATGGATGTTTGGGGCAATGTCATACTTGGACAGGTGGGAGTATTCAAAGTTGTGAAAGTGGGATTCATGATGGTTGGGCATACGCATGATGATATAGATGGATTCTTTGGAACTTTCTCCACCAAGCTCAAGAGAGAAAAAACGTGACCACTCTCCCCGAACTAATGGATGTGTTTGAGAGCTGCATTGACC
Source organism: Isoetes taiwanensis (assembly GCA_021234155.1). NCBI lineage: Eukaryota > Viridiplantae > Streptophyta > Lycopodiopsida > Isoetales > Isoetaceae > Isoetes > Isoetes taiwanensis. The sequence goes on from JAJEKV010000002.1 coordinate 41,244,577, forward strand.
CCAACCCAATGGCTTTCTTGATGGATGAGGTTGCGATTGGAAATCATTTGTAGAAGGATACTTGCTAGATGGCAAGGACCGGTTAATGAGACACACAAAAGCCACTTCAATTCAAGTTTTGGGTTAGGGATGGAATACCAATCATGCAATATAAGTGGAGACCAGGTGACAAGTTGTGGATGCCCGTACAAGGTATCGAGTTGTGGCAAAGGGGTGTCTTCTGCGGGTGAAGTTCTCATTCCTAAAGGGCAGCCAAAACCACTACCTCCCTTCAAGACAGGTCAAAGACTCTAGCCAACCGGTGAAGGGCATCAAGGATTACATAACGACCGGGATGATGTTCAAATGGAAAGCACACCTCCACTCTTAAGAAAAATCAAATGGACTCCCTAATCAAATCTTGGGAGAAAGTTGTGACATGCTTAGAAACCCGAACAGCCCATGTGGGAGGGAGCTAAGAGATGGGTTCTTGCCGAGTCAAGATGGGAGGGTTCTCAAGGTGCAAGCACGTCTAAGAATGCTCACTTGGGTCCCAACAAGGGTTCCAAGTGGTTTGTGGGAAGTAAGGCCTCAAAGCCGAAGTGGTTTGATCTTCCCCGAGTGGGATCCCTTTGAGGACATCAAGGAAGGATACTTTGTGCTAGTAAGGCCCGATGATGAGGACTGTCCAATATGGTTAGGGGTGGCACTCCTCGATGTGACCACCACTATGCCTGATGGAGAGGAGTTAGATCCCGGATTCCAAATTCAATATTGGGAGCCCATTGGGAGGCACAAGAAGGGCAACTTGAAGGAGCAATACAATCGACTGGCCGGGAGAAGAAGTGGAGGGCAAATTATGCTGACCCTCAAAGGAGGGAATTGGTGGAGTGTGTGGTATGGTCATATCCAAGTTCTCACATTGCAAAAGACAACACACACAAGATCCCAAGAAAGGAGATGGACAAGGCCATGAGCAACCTCCATGCTATATCATTGTATGAGGGTGCATAATATTGAGAAGTTTGAAAACTTTCTCAACTAGTGGTTTGTAAAATTTATGAGGAAAACAAGTAACCCAATTCTATGTGTGTCATGTGTAATTCTATTCAAGCAATCAATTCAGAAATTTCTTTTATGGTGTGTGAGTCCCATTTTCAGTCCGAGTCCCAAAATTCAAGATTTGTCCCACTTTAATTAAATACGACTTAAGGATGATATAACAGAATTTTTTTAGAGGTTTGACAACCTAGTGGCTGACTTGGAAGCTACTAGAGTGGTTGTGACAAAAGACCATCAGCTAATGACTATTGCCTGAGCATTCTCTAACTATTATCAGTTATCTACATTAGTTAGGAATGTTGCTAAGAATAAGGAGGGTGCTGAACTTATGGTTAAAATTGAGCTAGAACAGAAGCAAATAATAAATGACCAAGAAGAGCATTCTGAGGTATCGTTTGTTGGGAATGGGAAAGGTAAGAACTCTTATCAAGACAAGTGCAAGTTAGGACCCTGCTTTAATTGTAATAGCTATGGCCACCTTAAGCACAATTGTCCTAAAATAGATGCTTCAACTATGATGGCATTGGACATCAAGCAGTGAACTGCTCTAGTCCCAAAGATTCTACAAAAGTTAGAGGCAGAAATGATTATAGGGGGAATTTTAGCGGAAGAAGCAATAGAGGAAGAGGAAGGGGAAGAAATGTAAGCACTATCAATTTAGCAAATAGTACAGAAATGGAAGAAGAAGTGGGCGAGAATGCTGAGGTGAGCTACTATTTGTGCATGAGACTAAAAATTAACAATGACATGCTTGTGTTAGATTTGGGAGCTGATAGATGCATGATTAAGCAAGCAAAGGATTTGAAGGAGAGAACTAAAAGCAACTCAAGTTTTTTTCAACTAGGAGATGGAAATTTGCAGCAAGTAGAAGAAAGTGGCATGCTAGAAATTTATGATTTTGCCGGAACTGAAAAATGTTTTATTTGTATCTTGAATTATCAGAAATCTCATTTCTGTTAGTCAATTGGTTGATCTAGGATACAAAGTCTGTTTTGAGAAGACTCATTGTAACATCTTTCATGGTAGTGAATTGAAGTTCTTGGGTAAGAGAGTTGGGAATCTATTTGCTCTTGATAAAGTGAATATTGAATCAATAAATATGGCCACTGCCCCTACCATCAGATAATGGCACGAAAGATTGAGTCATACTCATCTAAACAATACTAGTAACATTGCCCGGCATTGCCGGGCTTAGTAGCAATATGTGATGTTCGGACATAGAGTTGTTGAAAACATAGGCGTACAACAATGCCTAGCAATGCTAAACATGAGAAGTTGGCAAACTTCTTGGGTAGTTGTCTACATTTAGCTTGTGACTTCTGATTAGTAGATGTTGTGTTGGGGTCTTAACATGGGTTAGTGGACAACTACATGATAAACTACTATAATTGCCATTTACTCCAAGGGAAAATTGGATATTGCAAAAAATCTTTCCAATTTATGAATATATCACAACTTTTAATCCAGTTACATCTAACTTCATATGTCATAAGTAACTATTGAATTTGTCACTGTAGATCTTAATCCAGTTACATCTAGAAAAATTAATTACATAATACAAACTATGGAAGGACACGGTCTAAAAGAGCCTCAATTCATCTCAATCTGCCAAACTAATGGTACTCAGTTAAAGGAAACAAAATAAATGCATGCTTCAATTGTTTGGTCTATCGCCCATGCTTCAAGCCCACATACTTGTGCAAGAACATTTTACAAAGAAATCTGCAAATGCAAGGAAGAAACTGTGAGCTAACAGAGACAATCAATGGTTGAGCTAACAATTCTGGGGCCAAATTGTGCTCCAAAATATAATAGAAGGAATTGCAACTCAGCTCAACAATGTACTTACTACTATATATAGTCTATTTCAAGTATGCAGAGTGTGCGCCACTTAAATGTCTTGGCAAATCTAGGTGTTGAGGCAGGCCTCTAGTTTAGTTCGAACCACACAGGGATGCTACATATAAATGCCTACCGAGCAAATCATAAACAAACAAATCAGATGGTCAAATATAGTGTTAGGATAAATAAATAACGTGAACATCCCTTGTAGTACAGATCAAATTTCCAGAAGTTTAAAGATGACCATCTCTAAAATCACTAATGCTTTATGTATGCTACCAACTGCAAAAAATGCATAATTGAAACATAGCTAAAACAGCATCATATTCCTAAACTATCTCAAATAATGCAAGTTCTAGAAGAAGACGACATTGCCAAAATCATCATATAATGTGGCCTTCTAAAAAACAAATAAATTCTCAAGAATCTTATTGTAGCTCAAGGGAAAAGCCTGACAAACATTGCAGGAGATCTTTATTTTACATACATCTTACCTTGAATGGTAGTGAGAGAAGATCAATTACTTTGTTGTACTTATTGTCCAGGTTTGGATCTAAAAATATAGACGGTAAAAGGTGGTCAAATTAACTTTACAGGCAGTCAAATTGAAGAGATTGGATAGGTTCAATAGTCATCATTGGAGTTATAGTTGGCATCTAACATAACATTTGCACACAATATAATATATACTCAAATGCTTAAAAACAACCTGCCTGACCACGATGACAGTGGTAAGATGCTGTGGAGGGGCTCCTAAGCGAAGCCTGAAATAAAGCAAAGATGAAAGCCCATGTCAGCTCTTTCATAATTGATTGAAATTATGAAGGTCAAAAAGTTTGAGAATATGTGCGGCCTACATTTCTACAGAGCCTATATCCTGCCAAACAGGCTGCAACACACCCATGAAAGACTGTCACATGCATTATCTCCATGCAAAAAATATCATGTAGAAATGCATCTAATGATCTAAACTAACAAGGTGCTGCGCACGGAGGGTTGCCCTTCGGTGGCCCGAGAGTGTGTTTTCATGTTTCTTGCTGTCGTTTCGTTTCATGGTTCTTGTTGGATCATTTGATGTGTTTGGGGTTATTAATGGTTTGAAAGGGGGGTTTAGTTTTGTGTTGTTTTATTTTCCTTTGTTTATGAATTGTGCATGGATCAAGCCTATTTCTAGCATGGTGCTAATGACTTGAGATTCCTGACATGAGATTTTTATTATTGTTTTTGCCTGCAGCGTTACATACTTTGTAGGAAGAGGCGTTATTTGTTGTTTTTATGTTCTAAAGCATCAACAACAGTTCCAAGACCTAGATATGACACCTTTAGAGATCGTAGCCATATATGAGCATTGATGCAGGGGGTGCGGTGCAGTGCAATTTCTATGTTTTAAGTTTGGACCAGTGGATGACCAAGACCAAGAGTGCTAATTTAAAATTTCATTGATATGGTGTAAGAATGGTATCAATATGATGTAAGAATGCTTGAGTCATAACTTATAGCCTAGATGTGTTGTTGGATTCCAGTAGCTTAAGTTTAAGATGTATCACTTGCACAATCTCTAGCTTATAGTTAGAGGGAATGATGCAATACCCTTGCGAATTAAATTTCTAAGCATGTTAAAGTAGAATAATGAATAGTCTTCAATAACTTCGCATAACTCTTTGTAAGTTCTATGAAGCCAATAATATTAAATGTAAGCCTGGATAAGGAAAAATATTAACTCGCAACTTCATACACTGGCCTGTATTTTCTAGAGTGTAAGTCAGTGTATGTCCTTGTAGAACTCCAAGTTGTATTTTCTAGAATGTAAGTCATTGTATGTCCGTGTAGAACTCCAAGTTGTATGCTGCAAATACAACCACATAGAAATAAGAGCTAGAATTTGTACGGCATTACAACTGCTTTCATTGTCTGTTTAAGGTTAGATACCATTTCTGCAATTAAAGTAAAATCTCGAACCTATCAAATTCGTACCTAGCTCTATATCCTATAATTATCGAGATTACTCTTATGCTAACCTTCTACAAAAAATGTATTTGAATAAGCAAAAAACCCACCCTTCCCCCCTTAATTCTTTAATGTATTTGTCGCCTGGCATGCGTGACCAGCCCCTCTATTTGAAGAGGTTTTTGTTTTTTTGTCGCGTGGCACGCATGATCAGCCCCTCCACTTTGGGAGGTTTGTTTTGTCATGTTTGTTCTACTGTTAGTGATGTGCAGGTACAGGTTGGCAAGTGGCAGCAGCTTCGACTTCTCCATTCGTGGGTTTTGGGAGCGAATTCTCAGCCTTACGTTTGTCCAAGCCCCTTGCCGAAGGCTTATCACTAGGGTTTTTCCTCGAAAACCCGAAAGGGCGGGGTTTTTTAATCCCGGTGATAAGCTTTCGGTAGGTACACAAACCAAACATCTATTAGCATTGTATTTCATGGGGTCCAAGTTGTACAATTGGACATTCCTTTTATTTCTCTTCGTGGGTAGTTCGCATGTGTGCGGCTACCCACTATCCAACATTGTAGAAAATCTGCTGAGATAAATGAAAAGCCTATCTATTCAGGAGGTTTTTGTTGTTTTCATGTGAGTCCCATTCTAGAACCAGTAATAATATGAAGTTAAAATCATGTCTGATTGATAATATTTGCAATTTAATTCAAGCAAACCTGTCTTGATTTTTGCTTACACTGTTCAGCACCAAAGTAATCCTTGCATTTCTTTTAAGCTCCACAAGAAGCACCCCCCATGTAATCACTATTATCTTAGTGTAACATCTTGTCTACTCTTCCAGTCACAGATGCATCATTTCTATTTTAACACTTTATTGAAACAAGAATAAGCAACAAATTCTAGGAAAAGAAGATGCATTCCCTGTTTTATTTGCAAATTTGAGCATTAAACAACCCTGTTACGAGTTTGGTTCATTCCATATATGCCTAAATCAAAGTAGATCATGTGTATTGATTTTAATCGACTCAAAGCAGTCAACTCAAAGGAAAATTATCTAAGGATACCTGTATTTCCTCATGGTCAGAGTTATAATCCTCATGCATTTGAGTTTCAGGAACTGAAGACATTTCTCGTGCATTCCTTCCAGCCAAATTCTTAGTGCTGCTATTTCCCTTGTTTTCAAGATCATCCATAAGCGCCCTATTTCCCTTGTTTTCAGGATCATCCATAAGCGCCCTTTTGCGGCCTCCAGCATTAACTGGAACTTGCACATTTGCCATGCTTAACTCAGCAAAACAATGTTGTAATTCAAACTCAAAGAGTTTATCAAGCTCTTCCTCACTTGCACTGATGGAGTAACCATTTGTGTCAAACTCTCTGTCGATTTTAGGGGGAAGATAAAAGGAGGGAAACATCATAAGCAATTTTGTGCCAGTGATATGGAAATCAGAGAAGTCCCTAAGAATAGTTCTGGTCATGATAGTACCGATTTTCAACATCACTAATTTGGTCAAGGATGCAATACCTTGTGCATGAAGAGCCAGCCTAAATCATTTGTAAATCCTTGTCAAGCGGATGCAGCACCATCTGTATTCAGAGTCTGCCTAAATCTTTTGTAAATCTTTGCCATAATCGGAACCCCTGTGTGAACTCTCCATTTGTCTGTGTACTCTGTAAGGCCGGTACTCAACCGACAGCCCAAGCTCGTGAAAACCTACATTTATGTGTGTAAGCACTTCATTTATCTTGTACTTGGGTCAGGCCGGCACTCAACCGGCTGCAAAAGCTCAGTGGGATCCACATTAGGTCTGTGGCAATTTCTCAATCTGCCTATTTTCCACTACCTTTTATATGTTCGCTTCTCTGCAAATTTCGTCAAGGGTTCAAGACCCATAATAATCCTAAATTGCCATCAAAAAAGGACCGTCATGGCTATATATATCTACTGCCCCTTGTGTTACCATATCCACAAAGGATTTCCATGTGCATGTCTGCACCTTCCAAACAAGTGTTCTAGTTATCCTTTTCTAATATTCGTATTCAAATTTACCATATACACAATGCCACTAAATACAGACAACTTTCAACAGGTTGTTTGCATCTGGTCCCAATAGTCAGACCCTATATAACAATGTTTTCTAATGTTTGCATCTAATGTGCATGTCTGCACCATCCAAGAAGTGTTTAGGTGCCACTCCATACAATAATTTGCAATATTTTAATTGCCTTTTGTCCCAATAATATCAGAAACAATATGCAACCATCTCATTTATTTAAGGCATTAATAAAAAAAAAATCAAGGGAAAAACCTTTGCAGTAATGATGATACTCGATAGTCATTAATCAGTAAAGCTTCTACAAAGAAAATAATGGTCATTGCTGATGTAAGTTGCGAAAACATGGGTTCCAACCCAGAAAATTCTGTAACTCTTGAAAAAATCCGGCGCCCTTACTTGTTTCCTGGAATGTAGTTCAAGCCAAAAACTCAAAGAAAAGATGAAAATTCGGTGCCCTTGTTAGTTTACGGCCAAAATTCTGGTAATTCTATAAAGGAATAGGAGCTTTTTTTATATACTGGAATACTAATAATATAATCTACACTACATATGTAATAATAAAGAAAATAAATAGACCAATTTATGCAGGTAAGAGCAAGCAAAGAATTGAGCAAAAATATCCTATCATTCCAGATTATGGACCACACCACCTAAATGAATGGCTAGTCCAATTGAGAACCTATCTTCATGGTGACGATTATGAGTTGTATAAAATAATGGGAGATAAAAATAGGGGAGATTTCGATGAAGCAATGTTGCTACAAAAATCATATGATAATCTCATATACTAGTTATAATGCCCAGCGTTGCTGGGCATAATATGTGAATTAGGATGCTTAATAAAAGCCTTTTCTATCTAAAAGTTGACAGCAGGGAACGCCTATATAACAAAAGATAGAAGAGATATAATAGCCTTGCTGTCTTGGTTTTGGCATCAATGTTGATGCATTTATTGAACATTTTTGTTTAGCTCTATTAAATACCATTGTAAACAACACACCAAGATGGTTGGTTGTGGCACCCCCTGTTTTTTTAGGTTTCATATATTAACGTTCGGTTCTTAGTTTAAAAACTCTTCATATGTATGGCATGCTTTGATGCCTGGTGCAAGCCTACTTGTTTAAGAAACTTTTCATAGTTTTTGCATGCAATGTATGCATCCATGATGCTTGTATTGTGCAAACATCTAGGTATTTGCCCAACATTGGGCACTTGCAGTTATGTAGCCCGAATGAGACATAAAGAAACGTCATCTATATGACTAATGCCTGCAAAGTTGCAAACAACCTACAATAGTTGCAATCTAGGTAAAGATATTTCTTTTATAGTCAAGAAATATCAAGGTTACATTGTAAAGTCGTATCATTGTTCTTCACTTGCCCCTCGCAAGAGGCGATTGATTTTTGAGGAGTATTTGGATGTGCACTCTTATGCTTAGGCAGGTTGCTTCACTCGGTGGGTCTCTGCTTATCCGCTGAGATTTTATTCCTGTCTCTGCATTTATACTTGTATTTGACTCTTTGATTGAATAAAGTCTGACGTCCTTCAACAAAAAAATATTTCTTTTATAGTCATTGTCATATAATTTAACACTTGCCAAGCATCATTTGTGTTTCTCGTATTCCAATCAGTAAGTTGCGTGGTCATGCGCAGGCATGAAGACACTATAGCGGCATCCATATTTGAGATTAGGCAATTGATTTTTGAGGCCTTTCTCAACTAACAAAATTTTAATGCACAAATGCTCCAATTCCTGAGAGATTTTTGGCCTGATCATCTCTAATGACTACGTAAAGATGTTATAGTAGCCAACCCTGTTATTCAATGCACAAAATAATCAATATAAAATCGAGGTATGGCATCAAAATAATGGAACAAAATAATCAAGAGTTTGTAGATCAATCTTATTGCACACAACAATGAGGAGAAACAAAATTGTTTGTTGATTCTGGCTAAGAACTACGATATGACGATCAAGAAATCCATGATTGCAATAAATGAAAGTGTAAATACATCAAATGTGTAAACTTATGTTGTTGAAAATTTGTAAATCCATTTTCCTGTACCTTTTTGGTCTATGTCTGCAATAAATCCACGCATTGAACTGCAGAAAAAGCAGCCTATTACCAGCAAGGTGTATTTTGTAAGATAAAGAAATGTTTTCTGCAAAGCCGTTGAAAACAATCAGAGACATGCAGCCTTTTTAAAGCAAAGGAAGAGCCATTTGAAGAAAAGGTCTATGGCCAATAAAATCACGAAAGAAAACATCAACATAATAAAAACCAATTCATATGCAAGAAAACATCAACATAATAAAAACCAATTCATATGCAAGGTTAGAGTCGACAGTTGTTTCATTTATGAAACAAAAAAAAGGCTAAGTTCTTTGGTCTAACCCGTAAGAGGCTTGAGAGAGCCATATCCGATGCTGCAAGCTAGGTTCGGGGCCTTCTTTTCAGGATCAATCTTGGCCGTCTCAACACATTGGTAAATCTGGGTCATCTTAAACTTTGCAGTGTAGGACATCTTCTATCATAATCTGAATCTCGCACTGCATGCTCTGCTGCAAAACAGAATCCACTTTAATGCTAACGTTGTAAATTCATGTGCAAGAAGGAAACACAATTTTAGCAATGCACCCTCTCTTAAAAGACCCTGCATTCACGTTGAAACTGGGTGATGCAATGACGAAGCTCGTTTAGGTAGGCCATGAAGGAATACGGAAAAAGTAGATATTTTAGAAATTGTATTTCGTCTTCCTTGCAACACTCAGTATAAGATTTTAAGACATTTTACCCAGAACAAAAAAATCACAATCAACCTCCAGGACATATAAACGGAAGCTCACCTACTCCACAGAGAGTGGAATAATCTAGGAAATACATTGGCAATAGACATATTCATTGTTGTAGCTCTTTTTTGCAAGTGGCAGATGCCATATCAGGTGTCAATCCGCTCCAGCAAGTATTCTTGGGACTACAGCCACCTTCTACAGCAATTGAGAAGTTCAGAAACAATTTTTTTTAAAGAAGATGAGTGAATACAACAAAGGGAAGAAGAAACCATACCTTGCATGTCTTGAAGAATGGGCTCAGTAACTTATGACGAACAAAAGCACCAAAAGCGTAGAAATTGTTCAAACAAAATGCCACAGCCACCTCCTCTTACCATTTCACATACTGCAAACAATAAAAATCAAGAACAAATAGTGTCCGCTTTTGATGCTACTAACTCGGCCAAGAGTGCAGGCCATGCAGACCTTATGCATAGCTATTTAACCCAGAATCAGGGATTTGAGATGGATACCTAGCAAGGAGTTCTTCCTTGGAAGTTGTACACACTTGCATGAATTGTAGGAAAACATAAATGAAAGAGAGTTTTTAGGGTAATCAACACCAACACCAACACCATGTTTCCAAGGCTGATATAGTCAATGGAACAGCAGAGCAGGCTAGGTATGGTTGCAGAGTAGGCTAGGTATTGTTTGAGATTAAATGTTTGTCAATAGAGCCCATTTTTGCTCATAGGAGATAGCTCTTCCGTATTCTCCTAACTTAGTCATCCACAGCCCTTAAGATGCTGCAATGACATGGAAAAAACAACAGATGCACAAAGATATGCCGGTTTAAGAGCCCCGAGATACCTTAATATCGCAAATTCATTGAAGCTCCTTTGGCATACCTCTGCCACAGAGCACAAAACAGGAAGGAAAAGAGCTTGATGGAGCAAGGATACAGGGCATCCACTCTGAAATAACAACGAAACAAAATTATTAGAAACAAAGAACAAAGAGCAGCGAGCTTTGCCATGGCAAGGTAGAACTGGGATCCATGGCATGGCAAACAGAGTTAAGACCATATGGAACTCAGGGTTCACCTGCATTAGAATCAGATTCTTCAATTCGCATAGAAAAATGTTTCAAATCCCTAAGATTTCATCCAGTGCTTTACATCCTTGGTTAAGAATCAGCCCAGATCAATTGCCCCGGAGTTTCCACATGCTGTCCTAGATTTTCCACGGCCCTGTATTTTCGCTAAACCTAGTAGAACCCAGTTTCAAAATTTCCGTTGAACCTAACTTAGTAGAATCCAGCTTCAAATTTTTTGACTGCTTCAGTTCTGCACAACATCATAGCCCATGCACCCGATCTAGACCCGCTGCTACTGCTACTATACATGTACACCAAAGAGGGCAGTAAGCTTCGGTCTGTCTTCCCAGTTAGCCGGTTCAAGCATCCCTGACCCACAACGGACCCACAACGCATGTGACCGCGAATTTACAGGGAAGAATAGGTTTGTAGCAGTCACCAGCATATCCTAGGGATATTCTAGCATATACCTAGGATATGCCAAAAACCCACATAAACAAGGGTTTGCCCCCTTAGGGGCAACCCAAAAACCAAGTAACCACAGAACAAATACAAATCATAGATCTTTATTCATTGTCCCTAATTCACTCTCAATGTATGTTGCAAGACCCATATGCATAATATGATTGATTGTAGAGCAATCACGTCCAGAGCATCTACAAACTTGCACAACCATCAGATTATTGAAATAGGTGCATGTTTCATAAAAGAGGGCTCAATGACATACCTTTATGCTGATGGATTAGCATATATGAAGAACAGAGTCTGAACACATAATATGCCTCTTAACTTTGTGGAATTTTAAATATGATAAATCCATGCTGATGGATTAAGATATATAAAGAAGAATCTGAACACATAAAACGTCTCTGAACTTCATGGAATTTTAAGCATGATGAATTTGTACTACTGCAAGAAGAAGTGAGATGGAAATATTCCAAGCCCATTGTTTCTACAACACACTGCATAATCTGCAACTAAATAAAGGGGTAGTGTCTTATACATCCCCTCTCCCTACATAGTTGATATCTGGCCCTCGAAGTTTGGATTGAAGGTCTAGAATTCTGCCATGTATGGGAGGATGGTTGTGTAAGGCACCTGTCCCAAATAAAGATATACCTTATTCGAACTATACTTAAAAATGGTCAAAGACTTGAAAAAAAAAGCAGCATTCTTGAGACTACGGGAATCTGTAATGTGGCTTCTAATAGCCCTACCTTAATTAAAAGTTATCTATCAAACATGGTGTATATAAATGTTTTGAAGACGAACCTTAATAAAATAATAAATCAGAGTAGAGGAAGCTATTCAGCCTGCAAATGCAACATCAATCCATTGATTATTTCGCATTGTCTGTGCCTCATTGATGGTCATGATACAGAGGTAAAATCTCATATTAATGTCTTATATCTTTTATTTATCATGCACAGTAAGCCAAGGACATGCAGCAAGCTTGTATAGTTTAGGAGATTAATCAAAGAATTAGCAGAGTTACAGAGATGGTAGCCTCTTCCATGTGATAATTCACAAATTTGAAAAGCAAAGGGCTTATTTGGCGTACTTCCATAGCTCACTCATCTCATGTTTTTCAGCGTGGATTTTGGGTGCGGTGCACAAATCCTAGAGGGCTCTAGGCCCAAATTAAGTGAGATGTCTAAAAAAAGGAGGAAAATCAAGGAGTCATAAAATTTAACACCACCTACTTTAGAAGAAAAGATGTTTTATTCCCACAACGGTTCACACTCTGCCTTCCTGAAACCAAACAATGACCATTCTGGATTTAGAGCTCCAAATTATATGAACTCTACGTGTTTCAAATAAGAAGCTCCAAACAACATGAAACTGCTAGCAATCTATATATCCTAGAGGAAATTCAAGAGCAGCACATTCGAAAGAGCCGTCTTGAAAATCAAAGTATTTAGAATATCGAGGGTTTGAATCCCTCTGACAAAAAGGAAGCACATGCAAAGGGCAAGTAAGGAATTGTAAAGCTAGAAATGGGCCTTATAAAAAATGAATCGGCCTTTTACTATAAGAATAGAGGGATGTAGCCAATCTGAATAGCTACTTGGAAATGTAAGTTTGCAAAAACAATTAAATACTCAACTCCTTCCATGCATTTTTGTTTGAAGATACCTATAAAAAAAACTAAACCTTACCATCTAAATAAGGAAAGCATTTTACCTCTGAATTTGCAAGGCTCCAAGCACCTCAAATGTAACTCCTGTGAAATAGTTCTCGATTCTGCTTTTACATATCAAACACAAATCTAGTGAATTTTCAGTGTCTCATTCACAAATTATTGTCAACCCTTGTGCCGACAAAGGCTTTTAACTCTAGTTTTGCAAAGACAAAAGTTCGAACTTGAATAAAAATAGATCTGAAGTATAACCTGATATACCTGAAGGACATCTCTTCCATACTTTGCAAAGAAATGCCGCAAACACAAAGCTGGGAGATGTCCACAGGAAGAAAGATCAGTGCATGAAGAAAGATCAGTGCATGATGAAGAAATATACTGTTTCATTCCTCGGCCGGTACTTCAGCTTTGGAATTATGGCCGATTGAAGAAGAAAGGGTAGCATTTAACCTAACTACATAACTATGGCTAGCGATTAGCGTGTCAATATGCAATGCAATATGCATGCACTTATCTATCTGCATCCTAGATGCTCAAGCACAATACCAAAACAGCCATGTCTGGTATTTGCAGCGTGGCATGTGAAAAATAGTCAAGTGATGGTCTACAACTTCTAGAAGACAATGGAGCTCAAAATGAAGGCCAGCTATATGTTTTGGATGGATCATGATGCAAGCAAACTTCGGATGGTATCCTCCATAACTATGGTATAATCCATAACGCCATGCAGGATCTTCAAAGCCTAATGACACGCAGCTAAATCTATAGAAACCAAGTATTCATTAGGATGAACATCAATTTAGAATACGATAAATAAATAGCATGCATCTTTCAGAAAGAAATTCAATGATGCCCACAAAAGGATGAAGTTCGAAACACTGAAATAAGATTGGGATTAGATAGCTCCAAGTAATACTCAAGGCTGAAAAACCAGTCATAATAATGGGTCGATATGTGGAGAGCACTTATTCTTATTACCTTACTAATAATGTCATCATGCTGTATTACATGGAACCAAAAGCAGGGCAAGTGCATTTTCTGCTACAGGTTTTAAGGAAAGGAGAAATTAGAAATGAATCCAAGCCTCAAACATCTATCGTACTTCCTAAATCATATAGATGCGAAGTACTTGGAGTAAAGATCCTCTATACCCACCTAGAAACATAGAAACATCTTGCTATTATGATGGCCTAAGCAATAGCAATCATTATAGGCCTTGCATATAACTGAATGATAAAAGCCTTATCTATCATGTATGCAATAGTATTGCATATTCTACAAATCAATTGTGCCTAAAATTCAGCCTGCATCCTTTCTTCACTTAATCTTGGTGCATAGTCATTGTTCCATAGTTAGAAGACGAAGTAACATGAGGAGTAATTTGTGTGACTAAACTACAAAGCAAGACACTATGTCAAATTGAATGAAGAAAGTATGACAATCATGCAAAATATGGCGAGGTTACCTGGTTTAGATATGTCAAATTGAATGGAGAAAGTATGACAATCATGCAAAATATGGCGAGGTTACCTAGTTTAGATTGAGCTTGAATACCTTATGCCCGAAGAGAAAAATGGTGGACAACATGAAGCTTAAGATATTGAAGCAAAGTAAAATATGGATTATGCATTATTGCAAAACCCCAATCTTGGATGCCAGAAACGCATTTTTCAGAAGCATCTCCATTCCACCAACACCTAACTCTGCAATCCGATCCCAAAAAAAAAAACTTCAGGGCAGCTAAACAACTCTCATAATCGATTGAACTGAGAACAATTCGAGATTATTACACCGACCTCAAAATATATGTGCAAAGAGTGAAAATCCGAGAAGGAAGATGTTACCTGTTGGAAATCGAGAACGGCGTGACCCAAAATCCTGTTGAACATAAAGACCTAGCATAAGCGCAATCCATTTGCCCGATTCAACAAATCCGGCATGCAGGCCACAATGCAACCATAAAAGGAAAAAAAAAAAAATCAAAAAAAAAAAAAAAAAACGTCTTGATTTTCGGAAGTCGGAAAAATCTTCCGGCAACCAAGAAATCTTAAAACCTTAGGAAAATGACGTAAAAAAAAATCAAAAAAGTTTTCATGCAAACCGGAAAATCCAAATTTAAACAATAGGATTCACTATATGGTCAAACATAACATGGTAATTGTAGAAGAACAGGGGGAAGAGAAATTTGTGTGTGAAGGTTGCATGTTGGTCCTTAAGAACTTTTCGTACTGGTGGGATATTCACGGGTGGTATTGCATAACATATACGAAATCAGTAAGTCTCATAAAAGAGCAAGAGGGATTCTTGATCTCATACACACAGATTTGTGTGGCCCAATTAATGTCACAAGTATGTCTGGAAATAGGTTTTTTAGCAGGGTTGCCTAACCCGAGCTGCCCACTTTCCTGCATTTCTAGCTATGCCACGTGTCATGCCACATTGGACAAATTGATTCTATGCCGTTAGATCTGTCTATTTTCGCATCTACAGTTAGGAAAATCAGAAAGTAAAGAAAATTCCAGTTAGCATGGTCTTCCGGAGATGCCCGTGACGGCCATATCCAACCAACCTCGGCCATATCCGTTATCCAACCTCGGCTTCTTCTTCCCTTTTGCATGGTTATGGCAAGGCCTACAGTTTTTTTTTGTAGAGTTGGTGGAAATGCAGACTAGTTCAAAGTGATACAGAAGCCCCGATTTTTTCCCTTGCGTGTTTTTTTTTTCAAACTCAATGGGCTGCTGAAGTCGTGAAGCTGGAGCTCCAGTACATTTTTGGCTCCACAAAGTAGATTGATTAATTGGTAATGTGCCCTCCCTTTTGTTTCGGATGTCAGATCAGAAGATACATGTAAAGCTAAGAATATAATAGAATAGAATAGAATAGATTTTTTCTTAGAATAGCTAAGAATAGAATAGAATACATGTAAGGAAGCCATGGCATTTATGATGATCGGCATGCAGGCATGTAGTACCCTTCTTCTGGGCTCAAGTAAGCTTTAAGTATTTTGCGTTTGATTTACAAAGTGGGGCTTTGTTCCCTATCTTTCTATGAAACTTTCCTCATAGAAACGTTACATCATGCATTGGGATATTTCCATAAGACATGGCATGGCACAATGCATGTGGGATCAATAGTGCATATTCAGATAACCTTTTACAGTATTTTGAAAAGGTAAAGGGATCTTCATGGTGGTTCTGGGGGGCTTTCATTCTTCACCTCTTTTTTCATCTACATTATTTGCAGATTGTCATCAAGGCCATAACTTCATAAATATTTCCATTTATCCAGCCCAAAAAGAACTTGCTTGTTGCTTCTTGCTGCTTGCTTGGACAGAGGCATTCTAGTTGAAAGAACCTTCTTTTGGTAGGCAAGATTACATTTAAGGTCACCTATAACGCAACAGCAGGGCACCCATTTTTGCAAAGTAAATTCAGCTCAACTTTCGGCCACTAGTTTAGGTGCAAAGCCAAGCATTTGAAGGGTCTTCTTAGAATTGGACCAACATATAATTTCCTCTGCTACGACATTTATGTTTGGAGGGGTATTTGTTAAATTATAATGCTCTCATTTTCTGTAGCCTTCTATCTTAGTTCTGCTTAGCTCGCCATCTAGTACCATCTAGCACGCTCACCTAGTACTAACATTACTATCTGTAATGATTGGATTTTACTCGGTGTGGATGATGTAGTAGCATAAGGTAGCCTTTCTATTTGACAAATGTGCACTAGTAGCAGATGTAATGAGTGTTTCACCCACTAATGTTTTAAGGAATGCCTTGGGCTCCTAGATCCATACGCTTTAATATAGACCAACATTTATGAACATTATCAAAGTATAATGAGTACTCCGCTTTTCATATTGTACGAAAATTTAGCTTACAACATCTTGGAGCTTATTTGATATGCTTATGATCTTACTCACTTTCCATAAGAAGTATCATCTAAAGGGTGACCATGCAAATTGGAAGATGATCAATACGTTCTCGAAGAACTATTCATCTTGGTAAATGTTCCCATGGTTGCACCAATTGTCTTTTACTTTCAAGTTCTTGACCTCCTATCCCTTCTTCCTTCTCATATATATCCTGTCAAGATCTATAAGTGTATTCGTCCTATTCCAGAAAACGAAAAGTGTTGTACCAACTGCACCTACCCTTGTATACAAGGCATTGCTAACCCTTTGCAACTTACTATACATCATATAAACCTCTTCTTAACCATTGTGGTATAGCATGCATATCTAGTTCCCATAATTGATATATGTGCATGTTCATCTCATATCGGATTTCAGATAACTGGAGATTGTATACCGAGGGCACTTGCATGACAAGCCAGACCTCCATCTAATAGCATTTATTTCCATAATGCCCATGCTTGAAAGTCCCCAAGCCTGCATTTCTGCTAGTTATTACATTTATTGTTGATTATTCAAGGAAGATAAAACGCTATATTATAAGCGCAAAGACCAAGCTTTTGCAGCATATAAGATCTTTGAGCAAGAAATTGAGAGACAAATAGGAATGAAGATAAAATGCATTCGATCTGATAGGGGAGGTGAACTTTTATCTAATGAGTTTAAAAGATATTGCAGGGATCATAGGATCAAGAGACAATTGACATGCAGATATGCACCTCAACAATATGAGATTGCAAAGAGGAAGGATAGAACAATATTGGATGCTATTCGATCCATGCTCAAACAATCAGTATGCCAAATATGTCAAGATCATGTTGTATGTCTTCCATCAAAGACATGGCAAAATGCAAAGTATTGAACTGTGTATAAAAGGCACATGTAATTGTATTATCACAAAAATGAACTGTGTTTAAAAGGCTCACTACACCTTCTTCGAGAGGTCCAATCTACACAAAGCATATGCTCCCTTCATGAAAGCATATGAGCTGCCAGAATTGCAGATTGGATCCCCTTATCCTGCAACGATTTAGAAAAATCCTTAATCAAGTTCTCCATCCCAGGTATACCTTTCTTAGGTGAGGACGTGCATATCCCCTCCAACGAACTCGTACATCTTATTCTCAATTTCAATGAAACTTTGGTCTGGTGGTTGCTTCAGACATCTATCTGTTAACAATTTTCTAATCCTTGCAGCATCACTCCACCTGCCAACTGCAGCATAAGTATCTGCTAATAAAATGTAGGGAGAAGAATCCCCTGGATCTAGTTTCATGATAATCTCAGCTACATATCTTGCGCGTTCAAAATCACCATGCAATTTGCAAGCCCGGAGCATGGATCTCCATGTCACGTCATTTGCTACTGATGGCAAACTGTTGATCAAATCCTCTGCCAGGCTTAATGATCCTTTTTTATTCACAAGATCAATGATATAACCATAGTGCTCTCCTGTTGGAGTGACACCATGATCCGAACTCATTGAAATAAAGCAGTAACAACCCTCATTAAGAAGGCCAGCATTGCTGCAGGCATAAAGCATACTAATCAATGTAATGCTATTTGGCCTTATGCCTCTCTGTTGCATTTGCCTTAAAAAGCCAAATGCTTCCTGGCACTGACCATGCAGAGCATGTGCTGCAATCATAGAAGTCCATGTCACAACTGTAGGATGAGAGATTTTACTGAATATTGTGTGCGCAAAAGCTAAGTTCCCAGATTTACCATGCATGTTAATTAGTGCAGTCGCCAACACAACATCAGATTCAAGTCCGAGGTCTATAATACATCTTTGGACAAGAAGGCACCAGTTTTGGGCTGTCTGATTTCCACATGTTTCCAAAATACTCATGAAAGTTATATGATCTGGTTGTATTCCTTCCATGTTCATTTCCTTGAACAACTGGAGGGTCTCCTTACTGCTTCTTCTGTGGGCATAAGCTGCAATCATAGCATTCCATAAGACAATATCCCTTTCTTTCATACTGTCAAATATACCACGCGCTTCACTTAAATAGTTGCATTTGCTATACATGTTCACAAGTGCTGTTCCTATAAAAATGTTGAGAACAAGGTCGTTACAAATGATGCGTGCATGCATCAATTTCCCTTCTGCAATAGCTGCAAGTGTGGCGCATGCATCAAGAATGCCTACAAAAACTACACCATCAGGGGAGAGGTCCATTTCTTTGAAAAGTTGTATCGCTTTATTGCCCTGCGCATTTTGTGTATAGGTTGTAATCATTGCAGTCCATGAAATAACATCATGTTCAACCATGTTGCTGAATACATTGGATGCATGACAAACACCTCCACATTTCCCATACATGTTAATGAGTGCATTCCCCAAAATTATCTCAGCATCGAACTTATGACGTAATATCTGGACATGAATTAATTTACCTTCTGCAAGAGCTGCAACACAAGAACATGCTTTCAACACAATTATAAAAGCAATTTTGTCCACTGCGACTCCTTCCACCTGCATTTGCTCAAAAATGCTAAGCACATCCATGTTATGTCCGTTCTGGACATATGCTGCCATAACTGCAGTCCAGGAGAACACATTTCGCTCCCTAGTTCTGTCAAACACCTTGCATGCCTCCCCCAAACACTTGCATTTTCCATACATGTCAACAAGCAGGTTGAATATAATAGTAACATGCTGAAATCTAGCACTCAAAATGTAAGCATGAAGAAATTTGCCTTCCAAGTATGCTTCTTTATGGACATACTTTGTCAACAAGGCAATCAAGGCATCAATGTTTGCCTTCCTATTTTGCACATTTAGGTATCCTATCTGCTTGCCCTGTGTCAATGCTCTTCCTATATTTTCTAATTGCAGCTCCTGTGTTCCACCTTTGAAACCCACAAGGACGCTATATTTGCTCGGTATACTAAATTCACTAACATTTCTAACAATGCAGGCTGAATGTGAGAAAACTCCTTTGTTGATGCGTGAAGTATTAAAGCATGCTGATTCACTGTTAAGTAAATTCATATTACCTCTAGTCAATGGAAGCGCTCGTGTCTGGATGTCGTCATCTCAAGCTCCATATCTTTTAAAGCTTCTTTCCACAAATATATCCAATTTCATTCGACAATTTTTTTTCCTTTCCCACCAAAATGCGTTATTTGATGGAGGAATAGAATGAAGATATCCTGATATGGAAATTGGGTTTGTTTGGAATTGACTTTCTTTTGTGTATGAGATAGAGAAGAGTCTGGCAATCAATAAGTCTGCGTAAAGAAAAACCATCTGTGGCATCTCAAAGCATAGCACATTTATGTTGTGTAGCTGAGTGATCTAAAAAGCACTGCCTATTCGGAAGCTCATCTATAAGATTGGCAGGAGAAGAATTCCGACGAAATCGGCGTCCTCCGGCCAGTAGGTAAAAATCCCGTCCATTTTTTATTTCTTACATCTTTATTAATTTTCCCTTGCTCCTGCAAACATTTCCCTCACATCGTGGGCCATAAAAACCTAATCACAACGCCTCCAGATTACCTGTAGATAAGGTTCCCAAATTATCCAATTAGTAAGGTTTTGGTAGTGGTTTGGCCGAAAATAGGGGAGATATGATTTTGCTAGTGGTTGGGCGAGAAATATTAGGGTTAGGGTCAAAAGAAATTGGACGTTGGCTAATAGTGGCGGTTGACGTGGCGGCTGCCGTCCGAGCATGGCGGGAAGCAGGGAAGCAGAGAAGTCAGGGCAGAGGTAGTCGGGGAAGCAGGCAAGCGCAGAAGTCAGGGCTTCTGGCGGGTGAGAAACGTTGCTCACAAGCTTTGCTGAGGAACGAAACTTTTTTGAAGCGGGTTGCGAGGCAGGGCGGAGAAGAGCGAGGAGGGAGAGGGCAGAGAAAAGGGCAGAGAACTCTAGTTTGGTGGCAAAACTCGCCAGTGTGTGAATTTGGTGGCAGAACTCGCCAGTTCATAGCCGACATAAGACAATTAATGGTTTTCCCATAATTGTTCCTGAGAAATTGGGGACGAATTTAAAAATTTGTCCGCTTCAGCTTGCAGGTGCAGCCGCCGTCTGGGCTTTCTCAAGCTCCAGAAATAAAAGGGAGATATCAGGCCATCGTGGGCAAAGGATAAATTAAGAATTTTTTTTCCGGAGGTTACCAGTGACTAAACCCCTGTTTGTTGGATGGTATACTTTGCTTGGCTATAAAACGTTGAGCTGGAAGAATAGAATAGAATAGAATAGAATAGAATAGTTTTTTTAACGTCCACAGAGACCAATAGGTCATGGGACCCATACAATGGGCTAGTACAATCATTACTACTAGGATTAAAAAACCCCTGCCTCGAAAGGTTTTCAAGGGAAAAACCTTTGCAGTAATGATGATACTAGACAAGCTTAGATAATGACTACTGAGGGCTCAGTAATTGCAGACGTTTATCTAGAACCTCCAGTATGTATAATGCCAAGTCATGCACAGATGGTGCGCTGAGAAGTTGTGGAAGCGTGGAATGGAATGCTAAGGTCGAAAAATGATTCCGGACTATCTCAAAAGCAGGGCAACTCAGAAGAGTATGGCTTTCATCTTCAATAACCTGTAACTGGCAACAGACACATAGTCTCGCTTCTCGTGGCAATTGCGGCCGCTCCCATCTACCTGTCTCAATCCGTAGCCTGTGGGACCCCGTGCGAATTGATGCAATAGCTACAAGCTTGTTCCTGGACAATGAAGCAAGCAAATAAGCTTGCGGCCCTGGTGCCAAAGTGGGATTTATGTGTGCATGATAATGACCAGTTTTCACTTGGGCCAAAGTAACTGCGTCCCATATCTTTTGAGAGAAACGACCATTAAGATATTGTTGCAAAAGCTCAGGATCAGAACTGGCAAGCATCAGGCAGTGCTCTGGTTGCACAGCCCAACGGGCAAACCATGTAGTGCAATGCTCTGGAAGGGCGGCCATTGATTAGAACTCCGTTGGGCAGGCCTAAATTAGGGCGTGCATGAAGCGCACAGCGAAGAATCTTCTTATCTGTTCTTCACTCTCATTTGCTCTCATTTCTTGTTATCTTTGTTCTGTGAATGGACAATGGTAGTTCATGCATTTCTTGTGTTCACTCTTCCTTGTTCTTATTTGTTCGGTTTAAGTTCTTTGTTCACTTCAAGTTCTCATCTCTTCTTCATTCTTATTTGTTCTTATGTGTCTTCTGGGAATGCAATAGTGTCGGTGCATTTTCCATGTGTATGGGTTGAGGTATACCACGTACGTATATACATATTTAGGCGTATGGGATGCGCAAAATTATACGTGGGGCTGATGTGTAAATTTTATGGCCCTTGATTTGGCATATTCATGGAACTATGCTTGGATCCAATGATTCATAAAAAACAATAAGGATAGAGCTGGTTGCGAACATTTTTCTCCATCTACTCACTTGCTGGCCTGTAGGATATACTGTGGATTTTGGGTGGTTGCGAATATTTTTCTTCATCTACTCACTTGCGGGCCTATAGGATATATAGTGGATTTTGGGTTGCCCCTAGGGGGCAAATCTTCGCTCATGTGGGTTTTTGGCATATTTCGAGTATATGCTGAAATATGCCTTGAATATGCCGAAAACCGTGCCAAACTGGCTGTTGCCAGTAATCTGTCAGTCACCCCTATTGCCCGTCGTTGATGTTCGAACCGCCTAACTGGCATGAATTTTTGATGATGTGCAAGGTAACTACTGCACTCAGAAATTTCTTGAAAAGCTTCTAGCGATGGTAGGAGTTCTTTATGCCTTTCCAGGAACAGGAAGAGTGCTGGCGATGGTTGGAGTTCTTGAATGGACGTGCCAGCTAAGAAGATGTCGCATAGGAGTGCCGGCATAAGCCGGCGTTCCTTTACAATCAATGATTTTCAACAGGCAATGTCTCAGGTAATGACTTAAGATTTCGGACTACGCTAAAGGTATATGTTGCAAAATCCATTTTGAAATTCCGGCCAAAAGCCCCTCAAACCGGCGCAGCATGTGATGGAGCCTCGAATGAAAAGTTTTCCTTTTGTAGTTTAAACTGCTTTTTTTTGAAGGACGTGGAGGCTCTTTCGGCTGACAAGAACAAAGGCACAATACAATGCACAAACAGGAATAAAAACCTCAGTGGATAAATAATCTAACTAGCCAAAACACCCGTCATGCATAAGAAGAACACCGTGAACACGCTTACAAATTATCTCTCTTTTATCATCGTACCAGAGATGAGCAACGATAAGCTTTAGTGATCTTCAATGTTACAATTTGAGAAGCCGATCCGAGATGCACCTTGAAAATACAAACGCCGTCACGATAGACCACAAATCCAACTAGAAGCAAGATGAAATGCCTCGCTTTACGCAGTTGAAGCCAAACAGGGGGATAAAAGTAGATCTCCGCTAGTAAGATAATAATAATCGAAAAGAGTGAATAGCTCCCAAGCAAGCCAGATGATCGCGACAAGAAGAAGCAGTTGTTCAATAGGTTCAACACTTTGACCACAGAGGGCAACGACCGAGACTCTTAGGGTTCACTTGTGAATCCAAGACATTCACCAACACATCTATGGAGAATTTGCCACCGCAATGATAATTTTAGGGGGTGTATAATTTATCCCATGTCCACATCCAAACACTTTTCCACTGTGGTTGAGTTGTATTTTGAGCCATTATGTCTCTAGATTGGTGGCCTAAATAAGATTTATGTGTCATCAGACTATCAGAAATGTAGTTATGTCTCTAGATTGGTGGCCTAAATCAGATTTATGTGTCATCAGACTATCAGAGATGCAATTCTAATATGTTGTCCTGCATGTCTTCACGTCAAGTATCTCTTGCACCATTCCAATTCCAACTAATAAGTAAATCAGTAAAAAAAAAGGTTTGCGCGGCCGAGGATTCCTCAAAATCAGCATAGATGAGGCCTCAACATTTTGGAAACTGATATATGAGTCCATTAGGTTATTGTATTCAAGAAAAGCCACAGACGATTCCAAGCCCAAGACTTAGAATGGGGCCTCGCGATGAACCAACAAACCGCCACTAGATAGGGCTTTCATTCATCTCGTATTTCTATTAATGGTGGATAGTGGGTAGCCGCACAAAATGCGAATCAACACGAAAAATAAAGGGAATATCCTTTCAATTATATAAATTTGGACCCCATAAAACAATGCTAATAGATGTTTTACCAAAGCTTATCATCGATTGATTAAAACCTCACTTCGGGTTTCGAGGAAAACCCTAGTGATAGCCTTCTAGCGGGCTTGACAAACGGCGGCAGAGAAATCGCCTCCCAAAACTCACTTAATGGAGAAGTCGAAATGATGCCGCCAACCTGCACCGCGCATACCAACATAAAACATAACAAACAAACCTCCTAGAGTGGAGGGGGTCGGGATCACGCAAGCCACGCGATGCGAGAAACAAAACCTCGCGCCGTGCCATTAATAAAACAAAGAAGGGGAGGGTTCAAAGAAAAAGAGAATAAGGTAATCACTGGAGAGAGAAGAGGGAAGCCGATGAGACATCAAGTAACTGGCCTTCAAAATAGCTTAACTCCCAACGAATGCATGCCTTGATGCATGCATGAAGAGATGCTCGCCCCATTCTATGCATCCGGCGTTCTCGATCAATGGGATTCTAGAATGGGGCCTCTCAAGATGAAACCAACAAACCGCCTCAATACTCAAAGGACTTCCTTAACAAAACTAAGATCGAGGACGAAGGTCACAGATGAAGCCTAAAAAGAAGAGCTACAAGGTCGTGAGGAAGGACATGCCACGATGCAAAAAACGCCAATTGGTTAAAACCAAGGTGGGGGAAGCCCCTCGCCTCGATCTTGGGAAGAAAAGAGAATAAGATACCGTTGAGAGAAGAGGTTTTTCCATGAGATCGCTGATGCGTAACTTAAAAATAGCTTAACTTCCCAACCGTGAGAATTTACGCGCTGCGATGCATGCATGCAAGACATGCATGCATGCAAGAGATGCATGCATGCAAGAGATGCATGCTCGCCCCATTCTAGAATGGCGATCCGATGTCTCAGATCGATGGGAATGTATGTGTAAGATGTGTTAAAATTAATGATGACAAAGATTTATTTATTACAATAACATTATTTTATTTATCTTTTAAACTTACTTGCTAATCGTTTCCGTATCTGCTAGTCATTCTAACACTTTAGTTACTTCCTTTAGATGGAATATAATGAATATATGCCCAACTCTTTGGTGTGCATGTCTTTGATGTGACCTCATTGCGTTTCAAGTATTATTACAGACATAAATGGTCAATCCTTTGTTTCCTCAATTGTAATGAGAGTTTTTCCTTCTTATATTTTATAAAATATATATGATGGCATGTTCATATAACTCCTCCTTGCAATGTATCCTGCAAATAGCTACGAGGAGCATCCAAAACACATTTGGGAACTGGAATAGTATTCAGGATCTCACATGCCTCATCAAGATACCCTGGCCGGCTAAATAATCAATTACACAAGCATAGAGTCTCATGTTGGTGTAATACCATAATCTTGACTCGAATGGAAAACAGCAAACAATCTTTTGACATGCATGGCGCAACATGCTATCTACAGACAAAATGCTGCAGCCGCCATTGCATGTTATACAACATTCTATGCACCGGCTTCCGAGTCCTATGGTGTGAGTAACTCCGCAATCATTGCATTCCATGTGACGCGATCGTGATTGTGGCATTGCCATCAATACCCTATATGCATCTTGTATACTTCCACATTTAGCATACCTATGAATAAGAGCACTGCCAACAAAAGATTCCGTATCTTGAATTTGTGACTTTTCTCAATGTCATCAGCGCAATCAATTTCTCTGTTCCAAAGCTAGTTGACATTAACGCTTCCACATGCACCATGCTAATTACAAATGTGATGTTACGGTCTCACATTATCAGCAAGGCCATATTCTAATAAAACCGGAGTGCCATGCCATTTCCAAGCTACATATCCCAAATCATCGCTGCATGCCACTACATTTGCTGATTCATTCTAAGAGAAGTCCAGCAAAGTACCGCTTAGGCCCTACATTTGACGCATACGTCAATGGAGCGCATTGCTAACATTATTATTCGTATACACGTCAAGGCCTAATATTCACATGCGATTCTTTGCAAAATGTTCCAAAACAATTAGGCAATCGCAGTTCCACGGGCCAGTCACAACTGGCATCACTCATATGCACTAACTCTTCCATTTTCTTAAAACAACTCTTAACGCTTCTTTGCTAGGCATTTCGTGCGATTACATGATCCAATCATCATATTCTGATGATACAACATCCACCAAAGCCTCGGCACCGCCTCGGGCGGATGGCATAGACCGAGGTATGGCCACCTCCACCTAACCCTAATCCCCTTTCATCCACATCATTGTGCTACCGCTTCCGCTGCCAGAAATGGCCTCGGAAGGCCTTGTATCGAAGAATCTCGTGCTCCACCGGGCCTCGAGAAAGTGTTTCTCGCCGAAACTAAAAGCCAATTGACCCGCAAAACACACCGGCCTGCACCGCGCTCGGGGATTCTTCGTTTGGGCTTCAAGGCCCGGACGGCCAATGTGAGGGACGACAACTCGTATAAAGCAGCTTTAAATAATGGATTGGGAGATATTGGATGTTGATCTTCCGCTGCTCTTTTAAAACCCTAAACAAACCTTTTGATTCTCAATATGATCCGCAAACACATGGAACCTTAGTAAAACACACCTAACTCTCGAACTCCAACACCGCATACTTGAGATGTGAGAATGCCTTTCAAATAACCCTAAAATAATTCTTAAAGTGAAACATCTCGACAAGCTTGCATGTATGGCTTATTAAAAGAAATAGAGAAATAAAAACAAAAGGGGTAAACCATTAGGATATGGAATTTAGACAATAAAAAATGCGAGTGCACTCTCTAGATATACTAATTAGCATGCCCTAATTTGGCATGAAATCATATGAAAAACCATGCCAAAAGCTTATAAAAATCACGTGTGTTCCCCCTATTATAATGCTAGATATTGAATCAAACGTGATATAACATCCGATGTAAGGCGTCAGCTTCTACAAGTCTCGCCGTGATTGAATATCATGTTGGGTGTAATAAGAAAGAATTAAACTCGTGTCTTAACGAATTGCAAGCACAAAGTGGTCATATGAATGTTCAATTGCCTTCTCAGGGTGCTTTCTATAAGGCATATGAATGTTCAAATGCTTTTATACAGGTTTGGCCTACCAATTGTTAAGAATGATCACACTATGCATTTGCAATGTGTTCAAAATCTTGTGTCCAATACACTTGTGTGCCATTTTACTGGGCAATTTCTTGATATCAGGAGAATTGGATTTTGGTTAAAGCATCATCCTCAGGGATTGGGTCTCTCTAATAATGCATCTTTGAAGGTCCTAATCATGTTTGACTCATCAGTTGCAGTTGACAAGCTTGTGGGACATGGCATTGATCCTAATTGGGGACATTATCTTCTGTACTAGGTTTATTCTCCTAGATTTTTGCCAAGTAAGTCTGGTGCTTTGCGCATGCCTTGCTAGTTTGTATTGGAAGATTTTCCACTTGAATTGCAAATTCTTGATTTTATGACTGCTATTGCAAATGGATTGGGTATGCATCTTGCCCATTCCATTATTAATGGTCCTCGAATTTGCGTGTCTCTTCCCACTTGTGTCTCTAATCCCCAGTCAATGGTGGTTAGAAGCAGTCCTCTTTTCTTTAAATACAAACTACATGTGCACTAGAGTTGTCCCTTGATGAACCCAAAAGGGTTCATTCGTACACTTTTTTTAAAATTCTATTATAGCTCCGAGATAAAGAGTTTGTCTACATACTCACAATATGTTGTCCTCCATGAGTGTACATATAAGGAAAAATTCATGAAAAATATAAAAAGCTTCTATTATCAAATATAATGTGGAGCCGAATGCAAAGGGGTCAAGTTTATTCTCAAAGTCTTTAACACTTCTCACATTATTTTGCAAATAAGATTTTTTTCTATTCCATCTTGTAATTCATTATATGAGAAATCTATCACAAGAAGAATTTGAAAAATCTATGGTAGAATTTTCGAGAAATAATTCCTTAAAGTTTGAAGTGCAGAAGTTCTTTATAGACCTGCCTCTCGAGGGTTAAAATTTTGAAAAATTCATATAATCGGCCCAATTTTTGAAAAAATGAACCGCTTAGCAAACCGTTAGTACTTAGTATCTATCATTGAAAAATAATAGTACCTTTCACATTTTTATTCTATTTCAAATATCATGATACGAAATGGTTCCTCTCGATCGCTCGCTAAAATTCCTAGTGGGATCTGACCGGGTCTCCTAAGGATTTAAATATGATTTGCTCATTGATATCAAATTTTATAAATCACATGAAGTTGGAAAATGAGTAACATTTTGTAGGCTATGTTCATAGAAAAATTGTTATCTGAAATTTGTATTCCATGTTGAGTGTCATGAGATCATATCATATCATCGAAAACCATTGAATTGAGTGTATTTCAAGATGCGATTTAAAGCAAACTTGTGAAAGTACCTTATTTTGCCATTGAATATGATGGTACAACTTCGAAGTTAACCTTATAATCTCGTGTGTTCATATTTAAAATCTCATAAGTATCAAGTGAGGAACTAGTCCCTAATATGGAGAAGGATTGAGGACCCATACGAAGCTGATGAACCTAAACAAAGTCCCCTCTCGACAACTCTAGTGTATGACTAGAGCTCGCTGGGCATGTTTCCTAGTGTTGAACCTTTTGCTACCTATAGATCTAGACAGACTCCTATATCTGCCTCCCCAATTGCTTTTACACCATGTCAGATAGCATCTTCATGTCCTGTTGTATCATCTTCTGTGTCTCCTTTTGCACTAATTAATTTACCATTGTCTCCATCTCTTGTGTCTTCTCCTCAAGCTGCTTCTACACCGCCACTTCCTTCAGTGCGTCTACCTCTCATTTATGTCATCGGACCCTCTTAGTGAGGAGCAACATTCTTGCCTTCAAGATATTGTTCGCAAATAGGGACTTCTGGAAGAAGGATGGTCTTGCCCACATATAAAGAAGGCTGCACGTTGCAAGAATAGTTCAGCATCTCTGATCACTCGATAGCTCCAGTATCTACTACTATTGGAACCGTGGATGTCCCTCCATATGATACAGTGGCATTCGTATTATTAACGTAAAACAAGTGCACTCTTGCTTTAGTGATTCTATGGATGGAACTTCGGCCCTCGATTAAGCTATTTGTATTGAAGATGTGTTGGCTCTTTTCTCACCGTGAGAAGTAGTTTTTCTTCCATTATGTTATCATGCTTAGATAGGTGGCTTTGCTCAGTTAGATCTATTTATCCACTGGGTTTTTATTACTGTCTATGCATTGTATCATGTATTGTTTGAGAGTCATTAATAAAGTCTGACGTCCTTGAAAAAAAAAAAAGAGTTTCAAATTGGCAGAGACAAATTGCCATGGTCACTTCTAAGATTAATGAGCGGCATATGTAATATGGTACGAAGGGCATTTAATGCAACACAAGATAAAGGGTTTGGATGGCCGTTCCATTTCAAAATGCACAAGAATGGATCGACATAATAATGGGGATGCAAAGATTACTGTACCCTTTGTCGTGATCTCGAAAGCAAAGGCATTCAAATTCCTTCAACTACTTTTCTCGAACATTAACGCAGTTTTCAAATATAGCTTACATAGGCTTCACCTTACAATGCCATTCTATTCAATTCCTTCTTGCATTTTCTATATTATAACATTAATAGTTATTAGTAGATTCAAATGTTTTTACAAACACTTACCGCTACTGTCAAGTTATGATGTGCAAGAAAATGAGTTATGTCCTGGCCTTGCAAGTCTTTAGCCACGTTCTTCACAAACATTCAGCTTCTTCACAGCTTCTTCAAATTGCTCGTGAAACAACCGGGAGGGGCATTTTTTCCTCCCCGCCAGATTCCCGTTTTGTTTCTCAGTCTCTAGAACTTTAGATGTTGGCGAGCTTGCTTACACATGTAGATACAAGATGCTTTGATTACAATACATGCAATGAAGCCTTATAAGAGTTTATGCACATACAAAGTTTATACACATAATGGTAACATGACAGATCCGTGTGATCTCGTGATCAGCAACTCGGGCCAGATCCACACTGTCTAAAAGCCCTAAACTAAATATTCCCATTAATACGCAAATCTAGACCTTTTACTATTAGAATAATCCCATCGAACCGAAGTCGTAAACAATAAGGCCTCGCTCTTTGATTCTCGCTGAAGCATCGGTATGGAGCGCTTCACGCTTCTAAGCCTTTCCAGAATCGCAATAATGGCATCTTTAGTGTCTCCACCTTCCAAAACCCAAATCAAGTGTTCTTTCAAATTTCTTCTAGAAACCACACCAAATTACGCCCGCTTTTCTCCTTTCAACCATTCTAAACAACGCGATCTTCTTTTTCCCCGTCTCTTAAAACAAAGGGAGTCTCCCCGATTTCCTCGGGTGATGTCTCTCCGATCTAAAACAAAGGATAAACTAAAGGTCCTCTAAAATATTTCGCATTAACCCCTGCTTCGCAAGCAACAAGACAAGAAGAACACGCATTCGGCCATTCGCCATAAGGCCCCTTAACCGCAACAAAGAAACAAGAAAGGTTAGGAACCAAACAAGGACAAGGGAAGCGACTTAATCGGTGAAAAATCTAAAAACTAACCTTTAAGAACCTTCAAGAACGTGATAAATAAATCTTCTATCTTCTCAAGCAGCATCTTCAAGAACTCTCCAAAACGCTTGAAGGCAGCTCCAAAACCCAAGCAAAGCGACACATCAAAAGGAAGTTAAAGCCAAGGCGACACCAAAGAAGCAACCTTCCTCGGCGCCAGTTTTCACACGCCGTAAAAACGCCCTCCCCGCCGGAAAGTGCCATAGCCGAAATCTGGAGAAAAACTTCACACCCACGGATGCAATAAACTTTTTGCCATGTCATCAGCGCCAATTCTAAAAATGCTCCCCATTTGTTTAATGAAGGGAATACATGTTTTTTGAAGGTAAACTTTCTTCAAAGCAGAACACCGCGCTGCTCCGGCCAGTATACGCTCGAAAGTTTCCGCCTACCTGGAACTCCTCCCTCGGCAGCTTCCTATATTACATAACCGTCTTTTCACATTAATATTTCTTTCCGTGATACATGCAAACTAAACCGCCACTGGCTATTCAAAACAAGCACTCCACTAGAATCCAATTAGAATTTATATGCGTGTTCAATCAAACTATATCTCACATGATTTGGGTTAGACTTAAGGACCTGAAACCTCCCATGAGATGGAAACCTCCCCAAATTTCTTTCCTTTGAAGCCCGGGAGGTTTCCATGTGTGCTAACTTTAGGAGCTTCAATAAAGTTTTATAAAAGATCTTCTTTGATCTAATGATACAATCATAACAGCCTCCAAAATTAATGTGGACTCCGGGCCAGATTTATTCCCCTTTTTCAGAGAATTTTTCTATTTCATTCCACATTCCCTTTTCAGAATTTTTCTATTTTCATTCCACATTGTTTTGATCTTCACATGAGCTTGCATAATCGATTAAGAAGAGTAGCCCTCAAGAAATTGAATTTGTGTCTACGATCAAATTTGTGCCTGACATGTAAAATTTTATGGTTGGTTTCTCGATCCATCCGTAATTTTAAAATCTTTCTTCAACGATCTTTGGAGAAGTTTTAGAGCCTCTATTATGTGGAAGAGAGCAAACCACAACTATTGATCCATAGAATGCATGGATATGGTAAACACAACATCCATTTGCTTAAGGCAAATACATTTAACAACACTTTTGTTGAGTCAGTAAAGCCGCAAATAATGCTGATCTCCTTGTCACGAAGAAATAGTTCTCTCACGAGGATAAACTTTGTGAGGTTTTAGATTTTAGG
Source organism: Isoetes taiwanensis (assembly GCA_021234155.1). Lineage (NCBI taxonomy): Eukaryota > Viridiplantae > Streptophyta > Lycopodiopsida > Isoetales > Isoetaceae > Isoetes > Isoetes taiwanensis. The sequence goes on from JAJEKV010000002.1 coordinate 41,276,315, forward strand.
AAACCTCCCTCAGCTCTTGAAAGTTGGGGAGGTTTGGCTGCGCCATATCATATAAAAAATAGTAATTAATTATTGCAACCACCTCATTAAGACGCGACGAGGGAACGACGAGGTGATCGTGATGCACCCGAGGGCAAATCTTGACCTCGTGGCAAATTTACAGGCTTTTTATTTTTTTTCCGCGGAAACCTCCCCTCGTTTAATTGGAAACCTCCCCGCAGTCAAGTGCCTTAAAGTCAGGAGGTTTCCATAGAGCGTAGGGAGGTTTCCCGTGAGTGCCTTCGTGGAAAGTCAGAGGTTTCATCGGGTCCAACTCCATCGGTTTCACAGCTTTCAAGTTGAGCTTAGCTCAAATTCGATGTCAGCCTCCAAACGAAGCTCCCACGATCTTGGCCTTCCAAATGGGATCTACGGAGCATATCTTTCATGCACCACATCCATCCCTAGAACTTGCCCTTCGGGCAACCCAAAAATGACAAAGGGAAAAAAATTAAGGTTCGGCCCTGTTAACAAAATTTTGCTTTACCTAGCGGCTTACGTTTGGTAGCCGGCCAGTTTTTGGGGTTTCCGGCGTTAGAATTGTCAAAAAGGGCGAACTCTTCTTCGTTTCGCGATCATCGCCTGATTTTGAAGCGGATCGATATATTGGTGAGTATCGCTTGTTTTTTTTTCCTTTCCATTTCTTCTGTAAACCCAATAATACTGAATACAATAAAGGTCGTGTCAGAGCTTCTGCAAGAGCATTTTGTTTGAAAGCATTTCGACGATGTCGGTATGTTTTCATCCCTTAGGTAGCGTCTTTTGTATGCTTGTTTCTCGAGGAGGAACTAGGGAACTTTTTTATCTGTTTATTTGCAAAATGTTAGCTCGGCATTATTATGTATATTGCTAGCAATGGCTAAAGAAACATGCTAATAATTCTGCATTTGGATAGATATTTACATATAATGGAAGTGCCGTTGTTGCCATGGTTGGCAAAGACTGCTTTGCCATTGCTAGCGATCGGAGACTGGGCGTTCAGTTTCAGACCATTGCAACTGATTTTCAACGAATTTTTAAAATTCATGACACACTTTATATTGGTCTCTCTGGTCTTGCTACAGATGTACAAACAGTGTAAGTTGCTTGCTTACCTTTATTTCTCCACATTTGGAGCTTAGTAGCTGAGTCCATGCATTTTTTTCAGGCATCAAAGGCTGCAGTTTCGGCATAAGCTTTATCAGTTAAAAGAAGAGAGGGACATGCAACCTGACACTTTTGCAAACCTTGTCTCTTCAATGCTGTACGAGAAAAGGTTTGGTTCTGATTGATTAGATTCATTTAACTTGAATTACTGAGCTGAAATTTGTACTTATTTAATGCCATATACTTTTCTATGAATTGCTAAGTCGCATCCAGATTTCACAGGTCTGTTATGTTGCTATGGGTTTATCTATTCTGCTTTCCAGAAAAATAGTCACCACTTGGGATTCTCGACCCATTTTCTGGAAATGTGTAATGCCTAATGGACTCAAAATCATTCAGATGGACAAACATCGAAGATGCTTCAAAAGAGAATTATTTCTGGTCTCAATGTCAGCAGATACACTCATGTCAAACAGGGCTTTAAATGAGAAGAACATCGGTTCAAGTGAACCATTAGCAAGTTGCTCAAGATGGCTTGGACACCTTATAAGGGATTGATAATCAAGTCCCTTGTATAAGGCTTAATCAACTGATCTCTTAAGACAGGATTCAAAATCTATTGAAATGCTCAGAATGAAGTAGATACAAAGTAGGTTTGCCAGGTCTATAATGCAGTCATTAGAACTATTGTTGAGGGACAAGGTTCAAAATGAGACTTTGTGGCAGCAGGACATTGTCTAAAATTTTGATTTACCTTCCATTATTGTTCTAATTTGCAGTTGGTTTGTTGCAGATTTGGGCCATATTTTTGTCAACCAGTGATTGCAGGCCTGAAAAAGGATGGAAAGCCTTTCATATGCACTATGGACTCTATTGGAGCTATGTATGGTTTCTCTTTGATAGTATTGTAAATTTTGTTCTGGATGCCTGGAGGTTCACAAGTCTTGATATCATCTTGTATTTGGAAAGTGAATTCTCGGAAGATTTTGTAGTCTCTGGGACTGCATCTGAGTCACTTTATGGTGCATGTGAGTCTATGTTCAAGCCTGAAATGGTACGTACTACTGCTTGTTCCAATATTTTTAACCCAGCGTTACCTTTAGTCAACTTTATGGCATACAATCAATTTCTATAGCTCTTTAGATTATTTTTTATAGACTTCAATTTGTTGTCAGGATCCTGAAGAGCTATTTGAAACAATTTCTCAAGCATTATTGTCATCTGTTGATCGAGATTGTTTGAGTGGATGGGGTGGAGTGGTTCATATTATGTAAGCAGCCACTTGTTACTTTTATTTGAATGTATCAATATTTTATTTTTGCCGTGTTGACTTTGCTTACTCTGTTTTGGGCAGCACTGCGGACCGTGTGATTACTCGACATTTGAAGGGCCGTATGGATTAGCAAATTACTATTTCAAGGTCTCAACTTATGTTTGACTGCATCTTATCTTGGTGGACATTTAGCAAGCCCCATTTTCTCAAGCATTTTTTGGGTTTATTTCGCACTGTAAACATCTTGTCTTGGTGGACATTCAGTAAGCCCCATTTTCTCAAGCATTTTTTGGGTTTATTTCGCACTGTTCTGATTAGTATGGTCTCACACATACACCAGCTCCAATACACTTGTATTTTTAAGAGTTTTGACTGTTTCTTAAAAGACATCAATGTCAGTTTCTGCACTCTGGCATTTTAAAGAGCATTATCACAAGTTTTTAGAATAAATGTTGCTATCGTTACAAATTTAAGGCGTCAGTACCATCAGTGGTTGAAAAGATCTTGAATTTCAGCCCTGAAGCCTTTCAACTAGGATTTTCTCCATTCCAAGCCTACAAAATCCCCTTCACATATTCTGTTCACTCATTCTCTAAAGAAATTTGAAGTTGGCATGTCTATGGCACATTTGGTTCTTATCAGATGACTTTGCATTTAAACATAGAATGCCTTTGATACAAGCTGGCTTCTCTCTATCCTTGTGCTATAACAGTGTTGTGTTCATCTTTAACAATGCATTAGTATTTAAATGTAGCAAACAACTTAGCATCATTCATCTTAGATGGGTTCATACAAGCTGTCTTTTGAGGTGTATTTTACCTGTGGCCTGTGGGAAGCTCCAATGTACTGCTTCAGTGCCTTTAGTGGTAAAGTCTTTCCTTGCCTATCTTTGCCTTTACTCTTTGGAACAAGTGTATACTCTCTGTCACATGGTCACTTGCACCTGAATCAGGGTGATAATTACCTTATAGATGTCTCACTACAAAGCTTATTGCACTAGTTTCAGTATTCCATGGATCATCATTCTCAACAATTGCTACTACACAAGACTACAATATATAGATTATGAGCTTATGAAGATACTGAAAGGCTTAAAAAAAGAGCATGAGAGAATGTTTTAGGCTACTCATGTTGGTTTCCTCTGCAGAATAGCCATACAGTCTTTAGCAACAGATACTACAGATACTAGAGAATCATTGCTGGAATTGTGAAAATATCACTAAACTCACTAGCCTTCGAGGCTTATGACCATTATATCACCTAATATGGCTTGCACATATCCAAAATAGTAGCAGCAAATGCTAAAGCTCTAGAACTGCTGCTTCTAGAATTCAGTCTCCCTTCATCTTGCTATCCTTTGAGCTTGATATAGATTGCTCAAACATCTTATATAAAGCATGCCACTAATGGATTGAATGGGTTTTTGTTTAAAACCATAAAATTCCATCTACTTAACATCATCGCTTCTTTGAGGGAGTTTTTAATTAGCATGGCATTAGAAGTCTAGGGGGACATAACAAATAGTTAGTTGGACAATGTTGGACATTTATTTTAGAAAATTGAATTACAAGAGTTCAAGATAATGGATGCTGGAATATTTGTTCTGTTCATATTTCGTTTATACTACAAACCATTACTAAGGTGGTGGGCGTTTAAGAGCACCAGCATATTCTACTCGTAATTTGCCAATGATGCACATGCAGACAGGCCGTTGAGTTTTTCTATTATTTTGAAGATTATAATTAGGGGAAATTGTGAAAATACCCCAATATTTTGGGGTATTCATAAAAATACCCCATATTGTCTCGAAATTGTCAAAATGCCCCTGTGCAAACTCTCTTCCAAAAAGCAGACTGTTTTTGCTGTTTTCAAGATTCAAAACTCCAAAATCAACCGTGGAAGAGAGTCAAAACCAGTGGCGAATCTTCTTCCGGAGCTTTAAGATTAGTTGAGACTAGAAACCGCACCAAAGCGCAGAATGATTTCTTATTTCTTGGAAGCAAAGCCATAGGCTATCAAATGAAATCGTCATGAAGGAATTCAACGTCTCTTATGTGAACAAAGCAACCAGAAGAAAATGGAGAGATTAATAGAGAAGATTTGGTGCTAGCCTCTGGCTGATCATGTACCTGCTGCCCACTCTAGTTGATGGTAAATACGTCCCACGCGTCTCCAAGAAAAGCCACTTAATCATGTGTCAGATCATAATCGGATCATAAATCCCAGGGACCAAGCTTATTGCGAACAAATTTGTGGGTCTGATTTGCAGTATGACAAGCTGGGCATTGCATATTGCAATGGAGGGCATCAGGCTTTGCACAGGGCATTTTGACAATTTCTAAACAATTAGGGACATTTTTATAAATACCCCAAAATATTAATTAAAAGTTATTTTATCATGGATAAATATGGTATGGGGTAAAACAACAGGAGTTAAAGGCCAGCTCTTTTTTCTTTATCCTTGTCTCTTTGTCCTTGCATGTAGACTTGTAATTGCTTTATTCTTATGCTTTAATGCGTGTGTGTGTGTCACAGTTTGACTTGTAACTGCTTTATCCTTTTGCTTTAATGCGTGTGTATGTGTTTTTGTGCATATGCATTATTCATATTGTTGTTTTATATCCATAATTCATTATTAAATGTGCACTATTCATATTGTTGCATGGCATCCAGATCAAGATGGTTTTTTATACATGAATGACTTTATTTATTAACAAAAGGATATTAGCTGTTAAAGGACATGAGCATGAATCTCTACAGGTTTTCTAGCTCCTGGTCTCGTATATTCCAAGCAACTGGGTCGGAAATTAATTTTTAAGTTCCTTTTCTAAAACAATGGGATTTACATGGTCAAGTGAGTACTGTATCTATATAGATTCAAGTTGCTTTAATAGACTCATTTTTTAACCGCTAAGCATCAAGACGTTGTTGACATGTATGTTATAAATGTGGAAATATAGATGGTGCCAAATTGGGATGTAGCGTCATGGAATGCCTTGATTACAGGATATGTTCAGCTTGGCAATGCCAAGTTGGTAGTCAAATCCAATATTGTGATTTCAAATCAGATTAGGTCACTTTTACTCAAGTCACTTTTACTGCTCTTCTTAGCTGCTGCGCTGCAGTTGCGCAGCGTTAACAAATGAAGGCCTTGGATGTATTAAATTAATGAGTGAATACCATGGTCTGATGCCAAACGTATTTTACAATAATTGCATAGTCAATCTTTTGGGCCTGCATGACGTTTCAAAGAAGCAACATATGTGTTGCATGGACAACCAAACGTCAACCAACAAATTATATCCAAAAGAGAAAAAAAGTGTAGCTAGAATTGTCTAATCCCACATTTGGTTAGATGCTTCCATTTCTATACCTTAGACATTGGCATAATTGCAAGAACTAAAAAATGCATGCACACATTGCAACATGTTGGAATATGGAGAAAAAGGAATGAAGCAACCTTAATGAAATCCATGGCACTTCATCACTCTGCTCTGGGTACAGACTTCCAACATCCACATCCATGCGGCAAATGCTTAGGTTATAAAGTCTGCTAAGAAGTCACATTTAATTAAAGTGGGTCACATGCGATTCCCACTTTTTTGGAACCCTGTTATTTCAATCCAAAAGGACGTGAGAATTGCTTTAGGCCCCATTATTGTCCGAAAAGAAGACTTTCTTATCTGAATAGAAAAACTCAAGGAATAAAAATCGCCTCCATTTCCCGAGAGTGTAAGTCGAGAAACAAAAAAACACGTCTAAAACCAATGAAATAGTTTACTTTCTCCAAACAAAGTGCTAGTATTCAATAAATTTCTATTCATAAATAATATTATTACAATTTATTTTATAGTGGATGAAGAGACCATGTCGGCCATGCTGTCATAACGAGTACACTCTTGTCACACGCGGACCATCTAATGGGAACAACATGTGGAGCACCCTCCGACCTGTTCCAAGCCACGGGAGCAACTTAAAGACAATAGAAATCTCTACGAGAAGGTGCTTCATGGGCTGTCCAACCGATGTCACCACCATCTTCTCGTCTCCTTCCTTCAATAAGAGGGTTTTTCCATTGCTATCGAGCATGTACTATCTGGTTGGGATAAGGAATGCAAAAGACAAAATCAAGTTAGTCAAGTGATGCCTCAGACAAGACAATTAAAATAAAAACCAGTTCTAAAGGCCATTTCAGAGTGAAAAATGCAGGTTTGAGGGCCTTTCTCGATCCCTTTGCTAGCAACTCTTTAACTTGATGCTTAACTTCCACTAACTCCCGAGGACTAAGATGGTAAGGAGCACATACTATTGGCTTGACCCCTGGCTCAAGCGCGATTTCATGCTCAATGCCCTGAGAAAGAGGTGGCCCTTCCCGTAATGCTGTCGGGAAAACGTCTTTAAATCTTTCTAAAAGATTAAATTCTTAATTAACACTTGAATCTAATTCGATGTTTCCATACATTAAATTACAAGATTTAGCCATCACATCATTAGGCATTTTATACTTGAAGGAAAAGCCATCTTTATTAACCTTAAAACATCTTTTTGCCTTAGTGGCATGCAATAATTTTTCAGGCCCTACATAAGGCACGCCATGGAGATTAATAGTTTTTCTAGGTAAAATATTAAACATAATAGTGTGGGATGGCCTTAACATGATTCACTGAGCTTCTTATAACCACTTGATTCCTAGAATCACATCATACCAGTTCCTTAGCAATATCAAAATCAATGGCCATAGAGGCCGCAACACATGTCCCCTTGTCCACCAATTTCAAACAAACGCCATGTGCTTTTGATGATGGTGCCGAGTCTAGGACCCGACTGCGGTCTCTATGGCATAACGAGGCACTTCGCCTAAGTCCAAGCCCAGCTCCTCTATCACATCTGCAGAAAATGAAGTTACCAGTACTTCCAGATTCAATTAAGACAATCAAGTCCTTACCATTGATCCTTCGTAACAACCTTATTACATTATCGGCATAAACTTGTAGAGAACTTATGATATCCTCTTCACGAGCAATAACCAATAACGCTTTTACCTCTTCTTCACCTTTGAAGGTACCTACTAAAATCTTTTTGTCTTTTTTGGGCTTTGTACAGTCTCGAGCAAAATGCCCTATAATGCCACAACAATTATAACATGTTTAGCACTAACTTTCTTAGGATTCTCAATCGATTTTTCCTTGATAGGATTTTTCTTATTGCTGCTTGGCAGGTGACTCGATCGCCCTCTTAGCCTTTCGTTCTGCAATCCTTTGAGCTTACGAACCAACTTTCTAGCCAACTCTACTGCAAGCTCAAAGCTAGCAGGTTCAACTTAAAGTATATCATACTGAATGTTGGCATCCTTGAGCCCATTTATATAATGATCAACTCACATTTTGGTTGTTAAATCAGGCAACGCGAGAATAATTCTCTCACTTCTATTGTATTATCTTGCAACTTTCCAGTCTGAACCCTCTCTTTCAGCTGGATCAATGCATGGCGGCGGCCATAATATGGAGCATATTCTTGCCTGAATAATTTACAAAATTCAACCCAAATGTGCAACTTCCTCCCATCATCAGTATGGGTATTCCCTGGGGGTGCACATTTTAAGGGGACCCCATTCATGTGCGTGTATGGAAGGGGATCCCTTTTAGAGGTAATCCATACGTATACATATGAAATTGCTAAAGGCTGATTTCTTAAGGGATACATTATGGGGTATTTTCAACGGTCCCCTCCCCGCATACGTACACGTGAAGGGGGGCAAAAAAACTATAAACTTCAAAAAAAAAAAAGGGGGGGGAGAGAAGTCTGTCTTAACTATTTAATCATAGAACGGACATCTACCTCAGTCAATCCTTTGGTAATATTATCATCCTACATTTGGACTGAGCCAATCCAGTATAGTATCTTAGAACCCACCAATCTCTTCAAAATTTACCAATTTTAAAGGCTGTTGCCATGCCCTTATTTACAGTTTTAAATATTGAACACACTTCAACCTATTACAATACATTTTTAAATTGTAATGTCCTTTGTATACATAACCAAATGTTACTGATTATATATACTTCAATTGTTTTGGATGATATTCTTTAGAGAATGTTACATTCTTGAGATATCGGCCCCTAGTCTATACTATACATCATTGATTAGTAGCCAGATAATAGAGGTATATCTAAACACCAGCCCTTTACTTAATACTTAAGACCAAATATGCATGCCATTTGCCTACGTGCATAGACCAGCCACAATCAAAATGCACCAGCATCATTAAATATGATTCTATTAATATTAAACGACCTATAGCTGCATCCAGAACTATTACAGCAAATAGCTTTCATGATTTAGCCAGTTATATAGAGTCAAATCTATATGATCTCTTAAGTACTGCTTATGGTCATCTACTGCTTACCAGCATAGTACAAGACAACAAATCTAAACTATATGTTAAACTTTTTTTGTAATGGTATCGCTAATCTAACTAAAGGTACCACCGCAGCTGCCGGGTACCAGAAGCCAGTGTACAGCACCGGTCGAGATTTTCCTACAGCTTTCCCAAAATCTCGGTATAAAGAGTCCTGCCCACAAAGCTGCTCCCAAGTAAAATCCTTACCCATCCATCCGTAGTGCCTAAAGAACAAAAGTGGATAATGGAGGAAAAACCCCCAGACTGCGAGCCATTCAATGCTCCGTTAGCAATAATCTTGGTCAGGTAATAGAAGGTACAATGGGGTTTTCAAATTTCATCACTGGACACCCATTGTCCTCTTTTACCCCTTGGGTTAATTTTGGATGTATGAATAAGAATATAGCAAAAAAAAAAAATTAAAACATAAATGCCTACTCCATTAAACCAAGCAAAACTTGATATTCCCATCATATGAGTTCACATTACCTTATTATAAGGTCGTTTTATGCTTTAAGAACCACATCTATGCCTACAGTCTAGAAGTCAGGAGTTTAATTAAAGTGGAACTCATTCCATTCTACCTTTTTTTCGAACCCTGCTATTTTATTACCAAAAAGGAGCACCTCAATTCGAAACCGCCCCTGACCAATTCTTGGTTCACATCGTGGCATCCAAGTTTTCCAGCTTTCTTGATAGTTGAGTCGAGTCCCTGCTTTTGGGGCTTATTTGTCATCTCAAAATAAGAGTTTTTCACAAGGAGGGTGAATTTCTACTCAAGACATTTTGGCTCTATTTCTTAGGTGATAGAAAAGAGATCACGTACCTCAAATAAAAATTGGGCTAAATTGCTTAATAATCACCACTAGTTTTGAGGATACCTTATACTTTATAAATGGGCTTATTACGTAAATGGTATACATAAGGTGAAGCCACCATAGTGGGCTTTATTATCACAATGATTACACCTCTTCACACATGAACCACCTAGTGCAACCACAGGAGCTCGGCCCAAGTCACGAGCAACTCCATAATGAGCAGAAATTTGTATGAGGAGTTCCTCCTTCATAGGCCAATGCGGTTGTATAAGTGTCAAACCGATGTCACCACTCTTCTCTAAAGATCTTTTCTTTCCTTCTCAACAACCGGTCTTTCATTGTTCCCAAGCATGTACTATCCGGTCGAGATAAGGACTGCAAAAGACAAAATCGCTAGTCAAGGATGCCACAGCAAAATAAAAATAAAATACGCTCTTAGGCCAGCCTGGAAAACAGGCCTTCGACCGCGAAAGTCGAGAAATGCAAACAAAGCGAAAAGACGAAGTTTGGTGCCTGTAAGGTCTTTTCTACCATGAATGAGAAAGGCAACAAAAGCTTAAAACGCAGCTTTAGCCGAGTATTTCACTCGCAGTCGAAAGGTAAAACAAAGCCGAAAACGCAGTTTTAGGGGTTTGAAATTTTCTCGACTCAGCGAAATGAAAAGGCAGCTCAAAGCTTAATAACAACACAAAGTGGGCCTTTCTCACCGTGAGTCGAATAGCCGTTTCTTTTTTAACGGGCCCACGAGACCACAGCCGCGGACTCATTGAATAATAGTACAATCATTACTACTAGATTAAAAACTCCTCAAAAGTGCTTTCAAGGGAAACCTTGCGCACGATGATACTAGACAAGCTTAGATAATGACTCACCGAGGGCTCATGGGTGAATTGCGTGATGTTTATCTAGAACCTCAAGTATGTATAATGCCAAGTCATGTACGATGGTGCTACTGAAGTTGTGGAAGCGCGGAATGGAATGTTAAGGTCGAAAATGATTCGTGACTATCTCAAAAGCAGGCAACTCGTAAGAGTATGGCTTTCTATCTTCAATAACCTGTGAATCGGGTAAATGTGCACATAGTCTCGCTTCAAGGTAAACCGCGTCAGCCTCCCATCTACCGCCTTTAACCAGAAGCCAGGGACCCCGCGAATTGATGCAATAGCTACAAGCTTGTAAAGAAAAGTAATTTCAAGGGCCGTAGGATTTTATGAGCATCATTTCCATTCATCTATCCATCTAATTTTCCACCATAGTTTATTATTCTATCACACATTAGGTACTTTTATACTACCACAATTAGCACACAATTAGCCACAATTAGTACTTTATACCACCACAATTAGTATTAGCACACATTAGCATTTTTATACATTAGTACACATTAGGTATTAGCACATTAGTTTTAGCACACATTAGTAATAGCACACATTTAATGTGTGTTAAAGTTTTCCCTTAGAATAAGAATATATGCCCCATATAAACATAATGTTTAACGTAGGAACATAGTAGGCATCTGGCCATTACGTGCTATTTTATTACCCTCCATACATAATGCTTCCCATACCTGAGGGGAGGGGCCTCCAAAAGCAGGAGAGCACCCTAAAAATGTCAAGGAAATGGAAAGGGAGGGGGCAAAAAAGGGCAATGAAAAAATGTGACCACATTAAAGTGGGGCTTCCACCCCCTAAATTTGAAAAGGTGAGTGTACTCCCTCAAAAGGGTCACGTGGCTGCTAGCTCAGTAGCACACACATAAAAGAGAAAATGGGGACACGCCAAAAATGTAATCCTATATTATTAGCATTTATTTTACACTTTCTTTTAACGCATTATTTTACCCCCTTTTTCTAATACCTCACTTTTTTTCCTGCAAAACTCCATGGTTGAATTTTAAAATTTGGTACATACCTTTGAGACGAAGGTCCTTTGTACCACTAGGACTCTTTGTTTCGGGAAGAAGCTCCATAGCCATAGCTTCCACCGAGTTGACCTTCAAGAACCAAAGCTTCATCACCGTTGTAATACCGCCAGATTGGGCAGGTTTGATTTCGGCAGTCAGAGCCCAGCGTACCAAGGTAATAATCAATAACTACTGGGTTTTGCTTTTATTATATCGAGCATTTCGCCTTTCACCTTTTAAACCGTAAGCCTTATCCCCCGACCGATTCAAAACTCCGCTCTGGCTTTCAAGAAATCGACTCCTTCTAATCGATTCTCCTTTCGCCTCAAGCGCCGCCTTTATACCTCCCCTAACGCTTTTGTTCTATCCGACTTGGTTGCGGTAACCTCTCAAACTGGATCGATTAAACTGTGTTTCATTCATACTGGCGGAGAGTCCGCCATGTAATCGGAGCGGTTCTGAAAATCGGGATCAAAGGGAAAGAATCGAAAGCGTATTGAGCAAAAGAAGGAACCAAGCTTCCGGCTATTCAAAGAACTGAAACTAAGGGAAATGAACACGCCAACGATCCATCTCCAAGCATATTCTCGTAAGATCTCGATCAAGGCTATAGCTAACGGACGCTAACGGTACCGCTGAGAAGCCACCGTGACCGGCTGGCCATGGCTAAGCCGAAGCTCAAGGTAAGATCTCGCTAAGTTTTTCCGCTTCGATTTCGCCTCGATGTTGCTTTGATTTTTGCTCCGGATGTTCGGTCCGCTTAATGTAACTCTATGCTTTTGTCCGCCCACACTTCCAAACTCTCGTTTCTTCAAAGATTTTGGGGAAATTCTGTATTCATTCCCTCGAGCTTTATGATTGACTAGAAGTAAACCACAAGAGTGCACTACAAGTAAACCGCATCGTGAATCACACTAGAAGCCGGTTTAACTGAGGTTGAGGGTTTGCAAGCTCTTTGCTTTCCCAAACCGCTTTCACTTCCCCAATCCTACATATATAAGAATGAGGAACCTGAAGCGCGCTTTGTTTGTACAAGCCTTTTATAATGCCAAGTAGCTTTTTCTTTCCCGCTATTGTTGTTTATCTCATGTTGAATGTCGTGCAATGCTAGCGCAGTAGTCAACTCGCCAAGAGGGGACAACTCGCCATGGGTATGGTACCACGAATCCTCGCTTTCAAGTCGGTATGGGTACTCCACGGACCGCCCCTTGTGAATGGTCAATTCCAAATTCCATTCTCATGAGGCTTAGCAAAAAAATTTCATTGTAATTATATTTGATTAAAAAAAATTCATTGCACTATTAATACTTATATATTTATTTTAATAAATAATAATTATAATTATTATTTTTATTTTATTTTTATTTTTATTTTATTTTGGAGGAGTGTGGAAGACCTCTTGCCCCCTTTGCCCCTCCCTCCCTCCTCCTCCCTTTGGCCCTTTTGCTCTCTTCTACCCTCCCTCTCCCCATCCCTTCTTCTCTCCCCCTTTCCTCCCTCCCCCTCTCACTTCTCCATCCCCCTTGGGCCCTCCTTTGCCCCCTCAGCTTCTTCCAACTTAGCCCCCTTCCCTCCTTCTCAACCCAGTGGCCCCTCCCTCTTCTCCCTCCTACTCCTTCTCTCCCCACAAGGTGGCCCCTCCTCCTCCCCCTCAAATCTTAATTCCTTTAGCATTAGTCCTAATTCTCCTCGTGTGTGATGTGTAATTTCTATTCAAGCATTCAATCTCGCACTTTTTTTCAAGAGATGAGTCCCATTTTCAGTCCGAGTCCCAAAATTCAAGATTTGACCCACTTTAATTAAATGCGACTTCTAGATAAAAGTCACAGGGGGGTAGAAATTTTGTAAGTAACAGTAAACCACAAGGTTCATGTTTGTGAATGTCTGATGCCTATTTATACAGCCTAATTTAAGGTCTTCTAGAAAGAATAGATCGAAGAACCTGATTCAACTCTAGATCATCATCTATTTCTTGTGTTTCATCCACGCTTTGAGCAACCAGAAAATCTCCTTGTCCCTTTCTTCCGGAAGCCCTAGGCCCCTTTTGAAAACCAGCTCTATCATCTCTGTTATAGGGGTTCTTATTCTGCCCAAAACCACCTCTAGATCCTCTAGGTTCCTCAGATTAAACCTTTTGCACTACAAAGAAATACCACAGCCCTCAAAAATATCGCCTAAGGGCCCTCGTGAAGTTCACCATTCCCTATCCGAAAGCCTGAGGACTCTCTCCTCATTCGCAGTTATAGCCAGTCCATAAACCTGTACCCAAAGGATCTTTTAGGTTTCGATACTGGATATGGTCAAACTGAATCAGGAATGGTCAAGCAACTTAGAATGTTACGGCTGGAGGTAAACTTTACGCCAACCAGACTTAAATATGATTAATGGCACAATATACCTTTAGATCAATATCGATTGCATCATCATAAAGTTTTTCCACCAAAGCTCCTTAGTTGTATAAGGTCAGTATTTAAAAGACAATTATTTCCTAGTTCCAATTACGGTTTTCTAATGTGAGTCAAATAAAAATATACTTTATATAAGTAAGATGGGTGTACCATATATTCTTCATTTTATACACCAGTATTTCCTGCTAGTGGCATCTATTTACTCAGCCCCATGTCATCATTTGCATATAGACTAAAGCCCCTATTATGGTATTGCATTAGGACCTATCATTACCTTTATAAACATTTCCCTGATGTTATGGGTTTATGCGTTTTCAATAAAACCTTACCACCTTCCGTCAAAAATACGCCTAACTCACACTTTTAAACATGCATTTTATAATCAACGATTATGATATTACTAGGACTATGGGAATGGTCAATCTCACCGTCACAAAGCAGGTTGCTTCATACCCATGCCAAAAGCAAGGATAAACATTTTTAGCAATATGAAAAACATACTTCCATTTATTTTCTCGCAGATAAGGTAACGCTGCAAAAATTTCAGCATCATATCTAGACCAAAGAAATATGTTGTTGCACACATACTTTGTGTACAATTCTATATTGAGTCCCTTTAGTCAAACCTTTATCAATAGTTGTCTCAATATAATCATCATGATATCCTTTTGCAAATATACTTTGGGACATGTATTTATATACATGCATGATAGATCCGATATAATGTCACTTCTAGCCCCGAAAATGGGCGGTCTACAAGTAGAATGCTTCATACTTTGGTTTTGGATGAGAAGAACCAGAGGCAAATTTTTCAGGACAAGGCCTTCCTTCGTAGAATGTTCCAATATGGTTTGCTTGAAGATAGCCAAAACAAGCTTGATTATGTCTTGGCACTTATAGTTGAAAATTTCCTTGAACGTTGCCTTCATACCCTTGTTTTCAAGTCTGATATGGCCAAATCAATCCACCATGTACGAATATTGATCCCATAAAGACATATCAGGTTTGTGGATGTTTATTGTTTGTAAGATTGTTTTTACAAACGCATTGTTGATTCTTCAAGTAGATTTTTGTTGGCATAAAATAACTGGCAAGGCTTGTTGGAAGAGCTATGGAAGATACATATTCATAAGACTCTCTAATTTTGCATGAGCTATTCATAAATGCAGGATATCTACTACCAAATATAGAAAGAGCATCATGTTTTGCTTACAGGGGCATTTTTTAATTCCAAGGCTAATCGTGAGAAGATGACACAAATTATGTTTGAGACATGTAATGCTGTAGCTATATATGTTGCTATTCAAGCCGTTCGTTCCTTGTATGCAAATGGAAAAACTGGAATTGTATTGTACTGTCCCAAGGATATGCGTTGCCACATGCAATTCTTAGATTGCTAACAGATATTGCATTGGACTTTGAATAGGAGTTAAGGAGTTAGAGATGGCAAAGAATAGCTCAACCCTTGAGAAGATCTATGAGCTTCTTAATGGCTAAACCGACTAAATCAGTAATCAGTAAATCAACCAGCATCAAACGTTGTCGCAGATGCATGGTAGCAACACTTCATATATGTATTTAGGTTTTCCATGACCCCGCATGCTACAGTGCTTTTAGCTTATACATGGATGGACATTGCATCATGTCTGTAGGCTGGAATAACTGGAATAATTCCAAAAATGAAAAGATAGCTTATTTTTATGAATTGAGGTACTATTCCATATCTATTTGCTTACTAGCTTTGAGAGTCCCTCGCAATTCCATTTTCAATTTGTCCATATTTTTCTCGCCGGTGGTTGTGTTTTGCAAAGATAACCTTAGGTTGTGGCGTGAAAAAGGGACCAAGATGAATTTCTATCTGATGGAGGTTAATCCCATGCTTGCGTATATGGAGCAAGAGTATATACGAGCTCAACCATGGCTTAGGAAGGTGATTGCACGATATAGACTGGGTTCTCACTGGTTGCGGGTTGAGACAGGTCATTGGAAAGGGAGTTCTAACCTATTCTTGTGACATGGGACACATTGAAGATGAGGAACATGTCTTTTATAATCGGGCCCTCATTACTTAAGATACGCCATGATTTTGAGATCGCTCTCAAGAAGATTTTAATTTTTACTTTATTGCAATAGAGCCTTTGAAGCTCGGTGCTTTATGTTAAAAATAGAAACCCATCGCGGAAGTAGTACTGCAAAGTTTGAAATCAATGATGGACATTTAGCTTCATGATCTTTTGATCCTTACAATGGCCCGATTTAATTATTATTATTATTATTACACATATTATTATTATTATTATTATTATTATTATTAATACTATTATTATTATTATTATTATTATTATTATTATTATTATTATTACTATTATTAGTATTATTATTATTAGTATTATTATTATTATTATTATTATTATTATTATTATTATTATTATTATTATTATTATTATTATTATTATTACTACATGCACAGATGTGACTCTTCATATTGTGTTTAAGCTATAGTTTCAAAGAATTAAATAATTAAAAAATTAAATAATGTGTTTATGCCATTTTAGGCTTGTCTCATGCACTTTACATGCCCATGGGTTTCTAAAATTGTAGTTGCTCTTCTTGCCAATTGGTACTTATCTATTGGTTTTTAATTTAAGTTTGATTGTGTTCAGGTGCAGCAAAACAGACTAGGTGAGTTATATGCAGCCTTCTGTTCTTAAGAATGCTATTACAAACCATTACCTCTAACACCTACAATCCCTTCTTGTTTAGGGTATGCTCATGCAAATTTCATATATTGTCTGGGTTTGCTCTTTTTGTTTCAAATGTGTGGAATAACTTTTCAAGGCTACATTGTCTTAGGCATGAACAACTATAGAGATGTACATAACATCCAAACACAATTTCCCAGGCCCCGAAGGGGCCAAAATTTTTTTAAGTTTACACAAACAATTACATTCAAACTTTTGCACATCCCCCTAAAACCCCCTTTGATTTGTGTGGATACTTACACGGGAGTTGACGCAGGGCAGCGAGAGTCCTTTTTGTACTCCTGAAAACCGTATAATGCATGTTTAAAATCAATACTATTTAGTACATTGCCTCACCTTATAGTATTTTGCAAACCTCGCTATACAGTATACCAAAATTTGTACAAGCATGCCATGCAATGTTATCTACGGTCTAGATCGAGAAAAAAATGGCAAATATGCCCATCCAACAGCTTTCGATGACTGGAGTTACCCCCATGTGAATATGCACTCAAACTAAAGAGGGTTTTAGGGGATTTTAACCAATATTTGAAGATAGTGCTATTATTAGAAACTTGTTTCTTCCTTCCACTACAGTTCAAACGAACAAGGACATCCAAAACCAACCAGACGGAAGATGTTGTCCTCTATCCACTGTCTATGTCTAACATATCATACATCTAGCTAACTTAAGTATCTTTTGCATATCATTAGCTTAGATTCTAGACTCCATCTACAACACAAGTGCAAGGACAACCTACAGTGCATTAGCAAGAGCAACTGCCCTTACACTTTATAATTGGATTGCTTGCCTCCAAAGATTTTAAAGCATGTCTGTGTGCAGACCTTCAAATGTTATTTTTCAAATGTTTCTTCTGAGTGTAGGTGCTAAGGATGCAGCTTTGCTTTGTGCAGAATTGAATTGAATTGAATTTTATCGTCCGCAGAGACTAATTGGTCTATGGGACCCAAACAAGGAATACAACAAGCGATATCGCTTAGGATTAAAAATTTCACTCGAGAATTTCGCCAAGGAAAACCTCGGGCAAGAATAGAAGGCCGAGACTCTATAATGATATATGATAATGGTGCATTATGATGTCTCGCTGTATCATTCTGGTGGACATAACCCATTTCGTGCATCCACATCGCCCATTAAGATCCTAGTAAGCCTACCTGACGCTGTATCCAATAAAGGTAATGCAGCTTACCGACAGGGGCGTGATCAATCCTCAAAGATAGCCGGGCGCAAATGTGGTCAACGCCTAGCAATGCTGCGTGAGTGTGGCTTTCATCTTTGAGAAGTACCTCATGTTGGCGAAGACAGATATCAATTCATACACCCATGCCTCCCGAGCCCATCCTCGCTCGCTCCCACCACGCTACAATATGCACCTATGCACGGGATACCAACTGCGGTTTCTTCGCTGGCAAATGTGTACGAAGAAGCGCTGTGGACCACGTGCAAGCATGGGGTTGATCTAGATCTTATAGTGCACTGTCTTAACATGTGCAAAGGTACCAGTATCCCCAAAGCTTGCTGAGGAAGCAAGCATCAAGATATTACCGCAGTTGATGGCGGTCCTCTTCTGTTTCAACTTGGATGCACATATGCTCTTGTATGTCCCATCTAGAGAACCACTGTGCTTGCCTCTCCTTCCAGCATACCTTGAGGCGTTGCGGGCCCATGGCTACAGTATAGGCCAGGTTGGGGAGATGTTCGTTGCCCATACCTGCCAACTTCTGGAAGTAAATAATATGGCGGTCAAGTGCGGCCCATTGAAGAGGCAGGAAATCTATCTCCTGTAGAAGGATCTGATATGGAACTGTGTACCTGCTACAATTCATTCCATGTGGTTGGGGATATGATCAAACCCTAGACTTCTCTATATAAAGAACGTTCCACCAACCTTCTAAAATAAGTGGGGAGATAAATAACTCATAACCCCTCTACTTTGTAGTCAAGTATTCTCGCGATCACATAAAGTGCTTTCCAACATGCGGTCACCCATAATCGAATGGAAGTATCCCAGTATGTGATAGTGGGGAACTCTATGCCCAAGTACTCATAAGTGTGCGCTACCTCCACATTTTGCTCCTGATAAGTGAAGGAATGAAGCCTTGGCTGGGGCGAAGATGAGACAAGCAAGACCTTAGTCTTGGCCAATTTGACCCTCATTACGTTGTCCCTAATGCAAATTATATCTAGGCACGTGTAGCGTCACGTTTACGGCATCCGGAGTGTGGGACAAGAGGTTCACATCATCTGTGTATATGGACGGCCTAATGATTTGGTGTACAAGTTGAGCTCCGTCATCCCCATGGTCGGCAAGTCGTTCTTCTGATTGGTCAATGTAGAGGCCAAACAATGTTGGGGAGAGCGAGCAACAATACTACTATTGACATGTGGTCTTATCAGCACAATTTCGGCCTAAAACATGTCTCATAGAGTCCCAGATAATCGCATTTTGTAAGTCTTTGGGCTCTAACCGCCTTAGTCTTTCCCACAACTTTTCTCTAGGCACAGTGTCAAAGGCCTTTGCAAAGTCGACAAAGCAACAGTATAGATCCTGGGGCGGTTCCTGCTATCCTCAACCAAGGTCCGGAGCGTGAATATGTGATCAATGGTGGAGTGTCGGAGCCTGAATCCTGCCTGTATGAGCTACTTATACACAAATACAACACCAAAATCATAAAGAAATTATAGTACAATGGCCGTATAATTATATATTTTGCGCGACGAAATATTTTGTGATATAAGCCAGCTGTAGGGCCATTTTACCATGTTCATGCACCTTGTGATGGATTTGCATGTAAATTTGGAAGATTTTCGCTGAAGTATCGCCTGATTTCACCATAGTTGAGGGCTGTAATTTGGTCACAATATCCCTCGATTCATGCCAACCCAGTTTACACTACAAAGGCAAACTAGGACCTGCTACCTCCTTCGGATTTTTAGAATCCTATCAAGCTGCATATTCTTACTTTAGCAAACTGCCTACATGCAACTTTAGCATAACATAGGCCGCAGACTATGCACCTCTGCCTCCCTAAGTCCATAAGGTCTTTGCATGCACATCAATACCTGCTGGAAACATGCAGCACTGATCACCAAGCCTGTGTGCACTATTATCAGGTTTCATGTAGCAGACAACACAAAGCAGCCACCATGTGAATCTAGCATCAACCAGGAAATACACCAATAGACTAACCAGCAGACCTACGTGCAATAACAAATCAAACACCCTCAAAACCAAAACCTTGCACACCATTAAACATAAGCATGCATTTCGGAACAAGAATTGCAATGGCAGGATTATGCTCTGTGGCTTCACGGGAGGCCGCCACGCTTGTGCTTTATATCTTGAGCTACTGCACTGGATTACTTGGTTTTGGCCTGCTGAAAGCTGATTCCAGAGCTCTTTCTGGTGTCCGCATCGTAGCTTCTTTAGTTCCGCCACACCTGCTTCACTCGACAGTTTCGGCTCTATGCATTAACTTCCAGTCAGTCAAGAAAACTCCTCCCCGCTGTATCCATGCCGTTGTGGGGAAAAATTTGGTACTGTACGTTAACCCTCCGGATTATAGTGAGAATGTCTTTCAAGATGGTGATACCGCATTGGCACCCTTCTACTTAGTGCACCGGCGAGTACAAGTGCTTTGATAGCGGTAATGCTTCTCGTGGATGGTGCCTCTGGCCACCGGTGCCAATTTTACCAAAGATCAGTCCCGGCTCCACTTCCTTGAGGTCCTCAACTTCGAGTAAATGCCAGCGTGGAGCTTTAGTGATTGGATCAAGAAGGACTTTGTCATCAACTACTGTCATTGCAGCGCATTGCCACAAACTCATTGATGTGATGATTCAGATAATAAAAGAGATCCCGAATGTTTTGGGTGAGTTGCGAGCAAAGGAGACCTCGCCTTGGAGCCTACCACTCCCCGCTGAAGTTTTCTATCACTTCGAAATGCGTAAGAAATACCTTCGCCATCTAGGTACAATGTAACGATTGATCATGACTTATACAAGAAGTGTATGAATCCTGTTGTCGCTTTAGCGTGGCTATCAATATATTGGAGCATTTCTTTGACACTCAGGAAGCTTGGCTATTGGTTGACTGGTCGCCTTCGGAGATTAGGGTTGCCACCTTATCGCACTTTTAAAAGATGCCGATAAGAAGTTCTTTTGATAGTTTTTGATGATGCTCGCGGGTCGCGGAGCAACCGTGGCACGCGTGGTGACCCAATGAGTCATTATATTTTGTAATTAACCTACCGGGCCTCGGATTTCTCCTCGCACGACTCGCGCTCCAGGAATGCCATGTTGGTTTTCTACCCTAATCTTCCTCCTCGATCTCTCGGTACGGAGTTTCATCAAGATTGCCAATGGTCCGGTAATTATCCGCCCATTCTAATGCTGATGGTGCTAAAATTTGTGTCTCTCTTCCTTCCGGGTCGCTGGTCTTCCGGACCGTGGCTGTGAAAAGTGGCCCTATCTTCAAGCATGCTTGCACTGCTCAATGGCCTTTGCCGATGATTTCAACTTGCTTTATCGGTAAATTTTCGCGGTTAAGAGATCGCCTGCAATTGGTCCCTTCTTCCTCTATGCCTCCTACCTCCGTTGTGTCCCTTTACCCTCCGTTGTCCCTTCGGCCATCGCTATCATACCTCTATTGTTGCTATCTGACCGCCGCTAAAACCACTATCCCACGTAAGATTTGTGCATAATTCTCGCTTTGAAGAGGATGCTAGGGCTCCATGAATTGCGTACAGAGGCACGCAAAATGCGTTCAAGAGCATCATGAAATGCCCAAGAGTGGATGGACAAATGTTAATTGGAAAAGAGCCGCATCTAACAAGCAATCAGTACGCGTCATGAGCGATTCTCGGGATAATTTGTATGTAAAGGGTGGAGCAGAGGAGGCTCTCCCTGCCAGCTTACCCAACAAAATAATGGGGGTAGAGCAGCAGAGGAGGCCTCCCTCAACAAGTCGAACAAACAATGGAAGGGTGGAATAGAGAGGAGGTTCCCCTGCCAATTTCCGCCATTTTAGGTGGGCTGATCTCCCTTCCGTAACCACAGCGCGCAGATGGACAATGGTTGATCGCCTCATTGGTATGGAGATTGAACATAATATTTTAGCCACGTGGACCCTCGCTGTCTTGAATGTGAGGAGTGGCTTCTTCCCAAGCAAAAGAAGCAAGCTGTCTCTTTATCTATCTAAGTTTTCACGATCTTTTGTTGCCTTCAAGAGCATAAGTGTCGCCGAGGTGATGTACATAAAGCATCTAATGTATTTGGACGGATTATAATGTTCGTCTTTGGTGTTGACTTTGCATCTAAGGCTGATGTGCTTAATGCGATGGAAGTCTTCCTCGATGCCACTTTTACTCAAACAGATAGATTCGGGCGTGTGGATAATAATCAAATGGAAAGATAAGGCCAAGAATGGGGTCGGATAAAATGCATATGCTCATAATAGACCTCACGCTACCGGTGTTTGTGGGCAACTCGAGGAGTAAAAGTTCTTCACCTTTGGGCAGAATGCATGGTTGCTCGCTATTTCCATTGAGCGGTCGAAGTTGGAAAGAGATAGAAGCGGTCGCCCTAAGTGGTAAGGATCTCGAGCGAGAACAATGGCTAATGCCTTTACATGATGGTCACTTTATAGAGATTGATGGTGATCAGTCCTTTACTGGTGTAATGGTTGGACAGAGCCGGCAGAGCTTATGCAAGGCATGATATAGAGTGGTACTTAATACTCTGTGCAAACCGCTCGGCTAGCGGATTTTCGGCCGCCAAATTTGTCACCGGATATCTTGTCCGATCATCATAATCCACAACTCCTAACTGAACGATGTGGGCTAATTGTCATCGGTAATCTACCGTAACCTACTTTAAGCTTAATTCCTCGGTAAGTATCACTTGGAGGATGATGAGTTCAAACTTGGTCAGAATGGGCTTCTGGTCTCTCGCCTTCACCAGAGGGGCATGTTCTGGGTTGTCGCATTGTCTCATAAAGTGAAGTCATTTGCAAAAGAATATGGAGAGTCGAGAGTCAAGCCAGAGGACTATTGATCGCATTGTACTGTGAATTAGAAGTACCGTGGCCATACTAGTGGAGTCGAAAAGAAGCATATCTCGCATCAAGGCTAAGTGGAAACCGTGAAAGTTACCGGCCAAGGTGAAGCTGCTGTGGTTGCAAAGTTGGTTCAAGGATCTTAGATAGATCTACCCGGCTTCTTTAAGGCCGCAGCGAAGAAGGAAACTCACACTTCTATACTCTTTGGTGTTGCAAGATGGCGCTTCTTATCTCCTCGGATCCGAATCTTAAGCGCGATTCTTCATCATCACTTTTCTTCATTTCTTGCATGACACCTATCGCTTTCTCGTATGACATGCAATCATCGTTGACTAAGTGCGCCGCATTGTTTCTCACATAAAGGTTGCTTCTTTGAGTCTAATATCGTGAAGGAGGACTTAAAAGCAACTGGTTCTCTTGAAAATGGACAAATGTCCCCGGTCTTGATGGCTTCATTGAAATTCTTCTCGGCGGCCGGACTGCTGGAGGATGACATATGATGCCTTTGTGAGTTCTCTCGTAGATTTAGAGCCTTTGATAAGATTTTGACCACAGTTGTATTCTCTCATTCCAAAGAGCAAAACAACCCAAGACTATTTCGACCGCGAATTCCATTACATTGTTTCCCATGCACAAAGATCCGTATAAGACATTGGCGCGAAGAGTCTGGAGACAGATCTTGCCGACGCTTATCTCACAATCACAATCTAGCTTTCTCCCTCGGCCGCTGTATTCCTCAACAACGTACGTGATATGAAGGGGAATATATTGGGCCCCGCATGGTCATAGAGCAAAGGTATCTTAAGCTTGATTTTATGTGCTTACGAGAAGTTGATTGGGGCTTCCCTTGAGAAAGGCCTCTTTGCACTTGGGTTTGGGGAGTCATTCATAAGAAATGTCATGAAGCTCCATACATCAGCCGATCTATTGTCCTTTCCGTATGCAGCCATCCGATATTTTGTAGTGGGTAGAGGAATAAGATTGTCCCCTTAGCACCCTTTGCTTTCCTACAATTGTGGGCGTAAGTATTATCCCACTTTCTCCCGGTGGCTACCCAAGATGGCGCTATTCAAGGCCTCCCAATGGACGCATGGTTCAAGAGGTATGTAATCATGCGCCGATGACACTTTTTGTTCCTAATTGCCGCAGGCCGAGAATCTTCGCACGCAGCTATTATTAGACACATTCTCCTTAGCATCGTGAGCTCTTGTGGGGTGGCAAAATGTACTAGGACGTTGGACATCCTATCCCTCCTCAGATTTTGGACTATCCATGGAAGTGACTCTTCCTGCGATGGCAATACTACAAAGTTGCTTTGGTATCCCGCTTGAATTCACGCCTTCCGCTCAAATGCTTGGGATGAAATCATTAGTGGGCTGTAAAAGCACTTCCCTTGTTTTGTGGAATACAGCCTAAAATCATCTTGCCCTTTAGGAATCAATCGGCTAAATGTTCTTTTAGTAATACTCATGTCTATGGTGTCCGCTTCTATTAGCCTTGCAGAGTATAAGATGGAGGAGATTTCAGCGCATCGCCTTTTATTTGGGGTGGAAATGAGTTAGAGCGGTGGTCAAGGTAGCTTGGGCTTAAATGCATTAGGACCCAAGGGCAAAACTTCGTATTCCTTGGTATGTTGGATTTTCACCGGGCGCATAATCGCGAGATGAGATTGTTCCTTCAAGGGCTTAATGTTATGGTTTTCATAAATTGTTCTTCTTTGATCAAGAGAAAAAGTAAAGTCGGGATTTAATTAAAGTGGACTCATTCCATTCCCATTTTTTTTTTCTAACCCCGCTAATTTGCTACATAAAAAGAAGCACCTCGACCTCGAAAACTATCCTTCTTAATTCAATTTTTGAATAAAACTCTATTCCAAATTTTGCCGCAGCTTTTCCCGGGTTAACGAAATGAGAACAAGAACAATGCAATCAAAACAAAGGAAATTCATTAAAGATTGAAACCAAAGAACTAGCTGAAAAAGATTTTTATTAATAAATGGAATAGGTACAATGTATTTTACACGGACGCAGAGACCATGGCATAATTCTATTGCTACCATAAAGCATCATCTTGGTAGGTGGTCCACCTTTTAGGATTAACTAGCGCTTCTTCCACGCCGACCGGCAAGCCTTGGGGCAACTCAAGAGTGTGGAATGTTCACTGCGGAGGTGCCTCCTCGAGCTACCACGAATTCGCCCACCCTCGACTTCCACTTCGCCCCCGCAGCCTTTTCATCAATATGCTCCTCTCAACCTCCGCGGATGTTATGCACGTTTGCAAGATGCTTTGAGCCTCGACTTTCTCTTTGTTCTTCACCGTTTCTTATCCCTCCTTGTGGTGCATGAAAGCAACCTCTCCTCGACTCAAGGAGCAACCTTATCCCGTAGGCCGCAAGAGTGTAGCGCGGGACCGGTCCGTGCTTTAATTCCTGTGATTTCTCGGGCTTTAAGCTGGATCTCGTGTCACCAGCAGCCTTCCGTGATGCTCGAAGGGATCTCGCTCGTGGTCGGATCTCAGGCTCAACCACCTCGAGCAAGGGAGAGTATGATTACCACTACGGTGCTATTAGTCAAACGAAGAAAAAGAATGTTGAAATCAAATTACAATGGAGGACATTCATTCCATACAACCGTGATCCAATGATCGGAAATTTAATTCAAGGAAATGAAAGGCCCATAAAAGCAGCACAACCGCTTTCCCTATTAGAATATGGTTGCATCCAATCACACACTACATACAAATGGTTTCGCCAATTTAGATTAACTAGTTTCTCACTCGCTGAAGTCGAGAAAGGCCCAGTGAAACGCGAATGTACAAGCATTATCATAATGGGCTTGTGGTTGCATCCTACCACAATCAAACATACAATGGTCTCATGAACAGATAGTGATGCCTTCATCGCGGAGTCGAAAGGCAAATAAAACTCGATATACAAGTATATTCATTACAAAATGTTCAATACATGTGTTCACGCTTTGTTTACAATATCTTCACACAATTTGACTATCTCGAAGCAGGTCACTTTGTTCACCAAAAATATTTGCTCGCCCATAGCTTATGATCAGCTTTGCTCTTCCTCGATCGGGTTCCGTGAGGCCCTGATAGTTCGTGGGCATCGCTTTACAAGAATGGCAAAGCGGATTCTCGCCAAGATGTGACACAACCAAGGACAACCACCTATCCGTCTTCATATCTTCAGGTCGATATGGCTTAGCAATGATTGTATTTTATGCTATGATAGCACTTGTATGAGTCGCCTATGATCGGCCATGGTTGTGTTTGCCATAGTCCTTGAATTGCTCGATAAACCTCGGCCCACTTTTCACCATTATATGCTTCCCCTTTGTGACGGCTGCTGGATCGAGGTCCTATTACGTTCGAATTTTCGCTTCCCCTAAACGAATTTTGAACTTCAAAAATTGAAATGCCGAACCAAGAACATTGACAATATTTTTTCTTTTGCCATACAAGACTATTATGCTCACTTCAATCCCCTGCCTAAAGTAGCAATTCATTCACAATTTTAGCTCTTAGGCCCCTCGGATACACTATTTGAAGTTCGCTTTGGCCTGGACTGGCGGAGGTGTTAATCTCGGGACGCCTTTATCGTGGTATACCGAGCTAATACTCCATTGACGCCAAATATTACAAGCTTGGCGGGGACTTCGTACCGATCCCAGCTTGGAGTTTGGCTCACCATATATCCGGGTTCATCGGGATCCAAATGCGGATCATCTTTTCGTGTCCTTTTCCGCCGTGGAGCGTTGTCTTGCTCATGGTCCTTTTCATTCTCCTCCTCGACGCGAACCGCTGCCCAATGACAACAATGATCCCCGAGTCGCTGACTGAATTCTCGAAATGATGACATCCGCCGAAAGGAACGAAGCCTTTCGACCAGCGAAAGTCGAGAATGGAAAAGAAAAGGTATTGAAAGGAAACGAAGTTTTCTCGACTCATGAAATGAAACAATCGATAGAGCAAAGTAAACTCACCTCAATATCGTTTTCAAGAATAGCCCGGCGAAGATCGTCCAAACTCTTCGACATTCTCGCTCCTCGGCCGCCTTTGTCTCCCTCGCCCCGCTGCCTTTACCGCCTCCATTTGTCTTCCTCCCTTGAAATGCCTGGGCGAAGCGCATCCGTGTATGACCGGTCGGTTTCAAATCCATGTCCTTATTTCCAAACTTCACACGGATATAGGTTTCCATTCCAACAAAGATAGCCCCCGAGAACAGCCATTCATAAAATACCACTCGCGATACTAATTCTGATCTTTCCCACTGCCGGGTTGCGAAGTACTTGATAACTTTGGCTCGGATAGGAATTCTATGTATAGTGGACTCGCTGCACCATCTTTGCCGACCTTTGTCCATCGGGATGGAACATCCTCCATAACCGCCTTCCGTGGTTCCTGAGGACTGGCTTGAGAGATCATGGAACTTGTCGATAATGATGCTCAGGACTACCACTTTATCCGTGTCGTGATCACGATCTTGGAAATCAAAACCAAAACTATGTTGGTAAGCTTGTACTTTAGTTAAGTCAGACTCATGATCAAGTTCGTGATATGGAGTGCATGATCTTGTTGCAGAAGTTAATATCACCATTGGAGGCATATTGCCCCGATTGCCCTAAGATAAAAGACAAGGAAACCTAAAGTATCCGTGTCGGCGTCCGCATTACATCGCCTTTGTACCACCGCTTCCATGCCTTTGTCATAAAAGGTGGGGTCTTCGGGATCATATTGATGGTAAATAGTGTCACGGTCCAAAATCGCATCACCAAATCCCTCAGGTCCGGAAGTTACCGTAAATGGGGGAGCTATCACCCGCCTTTAAATGGGACTTTCACTCGAATCCAAGCTTCCTCTTCGTAATTGCTATCGCATCGCTCAGGAAAGGAAGGGTTTTGACGTTACTAAATTTTGGTGTTGATGTAGGGGTTGACATAGACGGGTTCAATTCCTTCATGTCTTCATCAAGGGCAGCCTTTCCTTTGTATAATCAAAATCATGGTATTCATTGTGATGCACGCTATAACTCGCGGATGCCTTCTTCTAACGCATCGCCGCCGCTTTAGGACTGTGGCATAACTTTGCATCCTTAATTTAGAACTCGTCTTCCTTAGTAGGATTGTTCCTTCCAAGATTTCGGGCTTTGTAGGTCAAGCGCTTTTGTCCGGCCGTGCCCCAGACATCCTCTTCATGAACCGCTTGTCAAACAACTTCTGGGGTCCGCCTCAGCTTGAAAAATTCTCCATTGCTGTCCTTCGCCTTGCCTCTTGTCCATTGAGCCCATATTCACCCATTTCTCCTGACCTCGCTAAGAATGAGGTCATATCAGTCCGAGAGACTCCGCCTTTCCTTTGGTGTTCTCTTCTTCTTCTCCCTCTTTCTTCCTCTCCCCTCATCATCTTCCTCGTTACTCCGTAACATAACCGCATAGTTTCAAAGGTCTTCCACTTATCCGGTGGGAGCCCTGCTTTCTTTAGACGCCGAGGACAACCCAATGCTTTACCGTTGCCTAGCTGCGGTATGATCCGGTCGATAAGGGCCGATTCAAAATAATGTACCAATGTCGGAAAGCATTGAAAGTATCTACAACACCGGAATAAATGAATAGTAGTTCGCCGACTACAGTCGAAAGTCCCCTTTTACGATTCGGTTTTCTCACTCGCTGAAGCCGAGAAAGCTCGCGATCCTTTGATTTTTCTCAGAAGCATTTTCGACGGAGTCGAAACCCCGCGCTGGATAATCGAAAACGTTAAGATGAATTTAATCTAGCCCAGAAAGTCCCTTGAATGTCTAATTTTCTTTACTGGTTTTCTCGACTACATGAAATGGAGAAAGCTCAGATCCTTTGATTTTCTCATATTACTGCCAATTAGCCCAGAAACCCCAGCTGATAATCGGGTAAATGTTAGCATTCAGAGAGCTATTTTACTCTTAATGCGAGCTCGTGACTCGGGCCGCTATTGTGTTCTCGGGTAAGTACATACGCCGCTGCTTCGTCAGCGCCTCCGCATTTAAAGAACTCGCGACCGCAAGCATTTATCCTGATCCTTTGCGTACCTCCTTCTCCGCTCAGAATACTTGGCACTTAACCGAATGGCCGACCGCTTCATTGAACCTTAACCGGACGCCCTTTCCTTCAGATCTTCCCTCGCACTTCCACCAACAACTCACCTGGCCGACCGCTAAAAGCTGGGTATGACATCCGCAGTATTGATCTGGTAATGTGATGTCGCACCATCGTTCGTAATCGTTACGCCGATTAAATTTCGCGGGTTGAACAAGACCCGCATCTCCCCGCGGCAAACCTTCAAATTGCCTAATGTCCAAAGAGCAGCTTGTGTGATATTCCTTAACTGGATAATACCGAAAGCCAGTCAACGCATTTTCTCGCGGCTCCCTCTCTCGCGGAAATCCCCAACTTAACACCGATCCACATTGGGGAGTCGATCATATCTTCGCCTCCTTCGGCCATCCGATTCCTCCCGCAGGGTGTCATCTTCCCCCATCTTTTGTTTCTTTTTGCACTTTTGTGTATGAACCACAACTTCATCCCCATCGCAGAGTAAGCGTATTCCCGACAAGAGAAGTGAAGCCCCTGCATTGAACGCTTTCCCCGACCGAAATCTCCATTCCAAGCCCCCGGATGTTAGGTTCCGCCTTCATCCCTTCCTATCCTTCCAAATCTGTCTCCGACAATTTAAAGGTTTTTCTGCCCTTCACTTGCCCATGGAAGAGGAGAATAATTTGCAACCTGTTAATTTTGGTGTGATAGAACTTTACTCTTCCGGGCAAATTCTCGACATGTAGTGTTAAATGCTTCCGACCGTACCGGTGACTCGAGAGCACAACAATCGATTTTCTTTGTACTTGTCTCCGAGCTCTTCTTGTCCCTTTGGTGGAGAAACAGATCTTCTCCTTCCCACTTGTTGATATTCTCGACATACCACCAAGAATTTGCCGGTGTGTCAAGAAGTTCTCTCGCTCACCCTCGATGACGAAGAATCCGAGTTCTACGTTGATCACTAGTGAGTCCTCGGTGGTGAATGCCGCAAGAAGAAAGGATGGATCGCTTAAGGTATTCGACAAAAAGAAAAACCTCAGAGCTCTCCACCCGGGTGTTGGTCTTCTTCTTCACGCTTAGAACTAGCATCCTCCTCGGCCATTTCGCTTTGGATCTGAGTCATGTCTCAGATGTTCTCTCATCCTTCGTGGATCCTCAGAATTAAGTTTCCTCCGCTAGAATTTTAGGACTGCATGTAAAAAAGATCGCAAAGTTCTTTAGTTTGAATCAAGGACATGCAATCATTTATGAAAAAAAGCCGGGCTAAGGGGAAGACGGCTTCAGCTTTAGCCCAAACAATATTATTTCTTCAAATTTAATCACATCAAGGGACTTAGTGAGCGGAGCCGTAGTTTATCTTCATCAAGGCATTGGCTTAATTTCTGAAGCCCGGAGGGGAGCACGACCGGTAGTTTACTCGAATGGCGCTGACGTACGGGTAAGCCGCTAACAAATGCATGTGTGTGTTTTTCCCGACCGCAAGGGCCCCATTGCAGCTTGATTTGATCGATGAGCACGGGGAGTTTCGCTAGGAAGTTTTCGAGAGGAGCCGCCAGACACTGAATCCCATAATCGCCATGAACTGTGGATATGCAGAATCGCTAGTTGATACAAGTATTAGATGCTAATACACTTTATAATTCCGTATAAAGACTCTAGGTGAGGCAACGGATCCTCGGGTGATACGCTGGCCCAAGGAATTATCAGTGAAGAGGTGTGAGTTTTCGTAGATGCTCTATGTTATTTCGTTTCTTTTGTAGAACATGCCGCTCGTATTTAAATAATGGAACCGATACCGACGTGGATTCATTGTTTCCTTTGTCCGATTTTCACCTTCGAGATGCCGTGATTTACTCTCCCTATTGAGAGAAAACTCGCAAGGAAACAAATGGTTCGGGTTATAGAACAGCCCATGAGGGGTGTCTTTTTACGGAGTGTTTTCTGGAATGTTGTAATATAGATCAAAGCATAGGTCTAAGGCCCGTGAGAGATGCGGTTCGCATCCCTCTTTGTAGTTATTCGAGGTTTACCGTCTCAATCCACTCCCTCTTCGCGAATATTCGAGGAAGATGGTTCAAGGGAGAGTGGTGGCTCGCATGTTAGAGGCACCCTGGGACTAAAAACGAGAATACAAAGTGCGATAGGAGAATGCAAGCCTTGGCTTGCTCTTCGGTTACCCCCTCGTGGTTGTTGTAGGCTTCCACCCACCGGTTTCCCTCCTCGCAATATTCCATCGAAGATGGTTCAAGGAGTGACTCGACCGGTCGAGGCCACCGCTACCATGTTAATGCGAGAATTAATGGGCTAAGGATTCTCGACTGCAGGGCGCAGAATGCGCATGTTAGCTCTATGGTTTCGTGTTGTTGCAGATGTCTTCATTCTTCGCTTCGAGCCCTCCCTTCGCGATATTCGGCCGGCGAGGGCCTCGACCGGTAGAGCCACCGCATCAATAATAATAATGAGAATTATCGGTTAGGATTCTCGACTACGAGTCGAGAACGCGACCGCTATTCAGAAGATACCGACTTCGAAGTCGAATGCCTTAGCCACGAGAACTCCCAGCTTTGGTACAATACGGAGTCGTTGGGTAAGGCATTCCCACTCGCTGTCGGTGAAACGCATACAGCAAGTCGCCTTTGATTGGGCAGAGGCCACTACGTAATAAACGAGAATTAAGTTACAGAGTTAGCCCGCGCATACCAAAACAACTTCCCTTCGCGAATGTCCGAGAAGATGAGAGTTGTTAAGACTGCTCATAGCCAGCTCTAGAGTGTAATTAGATCATGCCGACTCACTCCAGCCTATGCCGCCAGCAACTCGCGGTTAGCCGCCGAAGTTCTCCACTAACAGAGCCCATCCCTTCGCAATATCTCGACTTAAGATGGTTCAAGGAGACCCGGCCTTTGATTGGGTAGAGGCCAATCATGACCACAATACGTGAGAATTGTTGTTATAGTTGGCCTCGCTGGTACGCTGAAAACCACTTCCCTTCCTCGCAATGTCCGGCGAAGATAGAAGGAGAGTGGTTAAGATCGCCCCGGCAGGCCAGCCCCAGAGCGCACTAGAGTTCAAGGCTGACTCGGCGAGTCGAAAAGCGCCGACCTTCGGTGGTTAGTTTCGCCGTTTCCACTCCACGGAGCCCTTCGCAATTATTCCCCATGAGCATGGTTCAAGGAGAGTGGCTCGTGATCGGGTGGAGGTACCCCATGACCGCATTAAAGGGCCATTGGCGAAATATCACACATTCTCGACTCAATGGTAGCCAGTAGTTACCGCAGCAGTTTCAAAGAATGTGAAGACATTGGGTAGCCGTATCTGACCGCGAGTCGAACTAACCGCCAATACCCAGAGTGTATTATTCTCTTCGCCATTAATTGTCGAGAAGTTCTCGACGCAGCCGAAGAAGGCCCAGATTTCCCGGATCGCTATGCTTCGAAATATCTCAACTCGCACCCATTCTCGCGATGTCTCCCTTCCCGAGTGGATCGTTTTGAGTTAGAAATGGAGATTCTTGTATAATTCCTATTTTAGTTCTTGCCGAGAAAGACATTCTAGTTATGTTCTCAAGCACGTTCGCATTATCTTTACTCCTAACACCAAATGGCGGATGATTTCGGCCCTAAGCTTGCTACTATTTAATCCATCTATTCTGTGCCTCAGATAAATGTATTCAATTCAACCAAGGCAAGAAAAAAAGATAACAAAAACAGAAAACAATACAAAGGAAACAGATAACGTAGAGATATCAGTGGTGATTAATGAGAAAACAGAGAACGTTGGAGAACAAGACAGAAATGAGATTAAAAGGGTATGATATTACAAAACATATACCGAAGATTTGCCGGATGAGGAGGAGGCTTCCATGTGGGTGGTACCGTTTCGCGAAGCGTGAATAAGGATTTGTCTGGGCCGTAAATTGTAATGTGGATTACTGCTAAGAGCCTCTAACAACGTATCATAAGTAAAAATGCAAGAAAGGACTTACGTAAAACTAAAAGCAAAGACTAAAAGGCTCACTTTCTTTCCTCAAAGATAACGCCCGCCGAACACTCAATTCATAAGAACTTCAAGGCCGAAGCGCCCCGATCCACGCCGAATTAAGCCGCCATAAGATGGTCTTTGAATCACGGCTTCGACCGAGCTACTGGATCGAAAGCGCTTGAGGAAAACAGTGATCGGGGAGAAAACAGGAGTGAAGAATGGTCGGGGAGAGGAAGATAAGCACTGGCCGCACTTCAACCTCGTGAAAAGTGCAATAATAACCCTCATTACCGCGGGCTATGCCCTCCATGACGGCGTTATGGATTACCGACATGGCTGACGCTACCTCGGCAGTGTTTCACGCGGTCCATGACAAGATATGAAAGCGTTATGTTATATGTTTATATATGTTATCTTATGTATTTAATATGGTTTCAATGGTTGAATAGTTTCAATGGTTATATATGGTTACAATGTTTACATATGGTTTAGAAATGAGTATGGTTGTATGCTTTAATATGGCTATATGGGATTTTAGCTAATATGGTTGCTACTCTGGCCAAGGTCCTTCCGCCTGGTATTAACGGTTTGAAGTACGTACCAACGCAAAAATTCACTGTTCTTTATTGGCTTTTTCCGGAAGGCGTTTAAACTTTGGTGACCAATGAGGAAGATGGTTGCCTTTTGTTGCACTCCTCCTCGGTACCGTGACGGTATTTGCAGAGGGCATAATAACCGCCAGCTTGATCCATTTGATAGTGTGAATGATGAAAGGCTGGAGATGAACATCTTGAGTTGGTATCGGTGAAGTTTATCGGTTGATACAATCATGTCCCGTGGAAGCTCCAAGGATTGCATTGTGTGCTCGTGGTCAGCTGGAGTCCCAAGCTCGCTGAGATGGCTAATTCAGGATATATTACACACAAGAATGGTGATACTCTAGAATGCCCCTACCGAACTGGCTACACACCCAAGGCCCACCCAAGACCATGGAAGATTTGTGGTCGATGAGCATAATCCTTTGATCACAAGGAAGAGACGCTTATGTTTTTCATAAAAGGCAGCCTAAGGGTGCCTACAAGAGGCCTAGAAGTGGACAAATATTTAGAAAGGGTGGAAAGTATGGCACCAACCAAAAGAAAAACCTAGAGGCAATTAGGGGTCAAGAGTGTTGCAACCTAGATTGCACAAGGCGCATAAATGTGGATGACCTATGTGATAAGGTCCCAATACATTGACGTACCTTCAAAAGATAGATTAATTTCCCCATTTACTCCTCAGGTAGGAATTCCAACATGATGAAACACAGAAGGCTACTTCATATCACTTCGAGGGGCATGAAGGTATACATGAGAGCATTGAGATGGATTCCGGGGTGAGCAAGTCTCTTCATTTTACGATACCGGGAGCAGTTAGAAAGGGCACGTACTTGTTCCAACATGGTAATGCACTCTCACTTTGAAACTCTAGAGCAATACTCTAAGGCCATTGCGCCTTCGAGAGCTTTGTGAGATACATGCACCTTCAATCTATGCCCCATACAAGTCGGCAGAACGAGCACTGTGCGAAGTGGTGCAAAGAGGTTGCTACAACACTATATCCAAAAGGAGGCTCTTTAAGGAGGCTTCCTCAACTCCATCCTCGAAAACCATCGAGGTAGGCCTCTTTTCTCAATCACATTTCAAGAAGTTGAGCACTCACTTCGCACGGAGTGTCCTACAACACATGCCATTCTCAAAGTGCAACACTTGTATTCAACTCAAGGATACACTTGCATCAACCGCGAATAGAGAAAGAAAGAATGGCAATTAGGGGAGCAATTTGGTGATCACCAAAGGGACCAAATATCATGTAGACAGCTGTATTGGCGTTGGAGAACATTTTCCGAGATGCACCGACAAATTTTGTGCATAATTCATGATAAGATGGACCAACACAAGACTTTCTTGCCAAAGCTAGATCTCTTACCTGCTGCTATCAAAACGCTTTTCGTGATGAAAGTAAGTCCGGGCGTGTATTAACACATGGTCATGGAACTGGAACATATGGTCATTTTGTGCTTTGATCTATGGAGAGATGATCCAAACTTCCATGTGAGCTCTATTTTCAAGCGCTCGAGAACACTAGAGAAAGGATCGACAGGAAGGGAGGAGGTATTCCTCTCAAAGACCCATTTTTGAGGCTTTGATGGATGATCAACCGCTTTGTTACCAAAGGCGTGATAAAAACCTCACATCCAAGGTGTCTAGTGAATCAAGGAGGACTTGGGATGATTTCCCCTTACTTGAGAAATCACCGCCTCGAGGAGCTATGTGTTCAGCTTTGACAACTGCTTGAAAGAAAAACAAGAATAGATGGATGTTTGGGGTACGTCATACTCTTGATTGCCAGCTTGAGTATTCAAAGTTGTCGTGCTGGGATTCATGATGGTTAAAGGCTACGATGATGATATAGATGGATTCTTTGAACTTTCCACCAAGCTCAAGAGAGAAACGCGGACTACTCTCCTCGATAAACCAAATCTCTATTGGCCCAACGGATGGATGAGGCCGCGATTGAAATCATTTAGAGGGATACTTGCTAGATGGTAAGGGACCTCGCCTGACAGACACAAAGCCACTTCACCAAGCTGGGTTAGGAGGGAATACCAATCATGCAATATAAGTGGAGACCAGTGACAAGTTGTGGATGCCCCTGCATGCAAGGCATCGAAGTTGTGGCAAAGGTGTCACTTCGGGTGAAGTTCTCATTCCTAAAGGGCGCCTAAAACCACTACCAAAGACTCCCCAGCCAACTAGTGAAGGGCATCAAGGATTACATAACGCGACCGATGATGTTCAAATGGAAAGCACACCTCCACTCTTAAGAAAAATCAAAATGGACTCCCCTAATCAAGCACCGAGAAAGTTGTGACATGTACTTAGAAACCCAACGTTCATGTGGGAGGAGCTGAGACGTTCTTGCTGTGAGTCAAGGATGGGAGGGTTCCCTCAAGGTGCAAGCACGCCTAAGAATGCTCAATTCGGGTCCCAACAAGGGTTCCAAGTGGTTTGTGGGAAGTAAGGCCCAAAGCCGGCGTGGTTTGATCTTCCGGTGCGGATCCCTTTGAGGACATCAAGGAAGGATACTTTGTGCTAGTAAGGCCCTCGATGATGAGGATCATTCAATATGGTTGTGGGTGGCACTCTCCTCGATGTAACCACCACTATGCCCGGCTGGAGAGGAGCTGGCGTCCTGATTCCAAATTCAATATTGGGAGCCCATTGGGGAGGCCACTAAGAAGGGCAACTTGAAGGAGCAATACACCGATCACTGAGAAGAAGGAGGGCAATTATGCCGACCAAAGGAGGAATTGGTGGAGTGTGGCATGGTCATATCCAAGTTCTCATTATCATGGCGACACACAAGATCCCAAGAAGGAGATGGACAAGCGCCATGAGCAACCTCCATGCTTTATCATTGTATGAGGTAGATAATATTGAGAAGTCCTAAAACTTTCTCAACTAGGTGGTTTGTAAAATTTATGAGGAAAACAAGTAACCCAATTTTGTGTGTCATGTGTAATTCTATTCAAACAATCAATTCAAATTTCGTGTGAGTCCCATTTTCAACCGAACCCAAAATTCAAGATTTGTCCCACTTTTTAATTAAATACTTAATTTAGTACCGATCCGCATACTTTACCTTCAGATTCATTCTTTGCATAGGCAGTGGTTGTGCCTACTGATCTACGGTCCACTCGGGTTATAATCCCGCCTTTGCATTTTATGTTGCTCTAGTTTTTAGTTGGCAAATAAAGTCATTGCCCCTCAAAAATTTTTATGTATATCTAAGAAGTAGAATCATATTTCTTCCTCTAAACAACAAGATAAAATTTATGGCGATAAAGCTTTAGTGTGCCGTTGTTGCATGTAGAATCATATTTTTCCTTTGAATCGTAGTGCCAAGTGATACACTACTAGAGGATGGGTTGTTTGGCGACGCCATTAAGGACGCATATGAAACGCCCATCGCCGCAGTAAAATCGCAGAGACGTCTTTAAGTGACGCCGCGACAAAATTTAAACATGTCGGATTAGGAACGCTCTACCGACGCCAGTCGCAAATGGCAAAAAATCAAGCACGCTTCGCGGACGTTAGTAATGGAAGTTCAAACAACGCCGCAAGTAGAACGCCGGTCATTGAACGTATTGGCAGACAGTCGCAATGGCTCATTGACGTACAATACCGCGACTAGCGACGTGATCACGCAAGTGCACCGCTATTACAACGCGAAATGTCGAATCGCAACGGCCTCATTGCAACTTAAATAATAAACACAAAAATAAATACAAATACAAGCTACTGAGGTGTTGGTAAGGCCTCGTGTTTGTTAGCCGCTAGTTAGGGTTCAAGTCCAATTTAAAAACATTTCAAGCATCGATATGTACATCTTAGTAACATATGATGCACGCC
Source organism: Isoetes taiwanensis (assembly GCA_021234155.1). NCBI lineage: Eukaryota > Viridiplantae > Streptophyta > Lycopodiopsida > Isoetales > Isoetaceae > Isoetes > Isoetes taiwanensis. The sequence continues at coordinate 41,313,570 of JAJEKV010000002.1, forward strand.
CTCAGAAACGCCATATGACATATTATGTCGATTTAGACGCCCATGACGCTGCCATCAGCATTGCTTATGCGACGCGGACGTCAAAGATGTGCGACGCGACGAATCCACTCACACGCCATTTGGCTAATTTGTTTACGGAAACGCGATAAAGCGGTGCATAATGACGCTTTGATGTTCTCGTTTATGTCGCCAAGACGCCGCAGGAAACGACATCATCGCGAACCGCCTATTCCAGTAGTGATACTTGGGACCCTTAGCTATCGTATTCTGTTTTTTGTGGCTCTTCGATGCCAAAATACTATCACATCCCATGTCCATGTGCTAATAAATTCAATTCCATTATATTCACAGCACCCAAAGAATGATTGGGTATGTAAAAAATTAAACTATGCATGCAGTACAAAATTATGTACAAATTATAGATATATGTTGCAATCCTATGCCAGACAATGAATGGCTTACTCCTCTTCCATATTGAAATTCCATTAGACCATTATATAGGGCAAGCACAATGTTGATCCACCATTGGTTTATATCAAAGTCCTTAATTGGTTCTGTGTTATCATAAAGTCCTTTGATGCTGGCTGATATAGTAAAAAATCTAGTTGTGATATAAATCATGTTGAAGTCCACTCATTTACTTGAATATAGTTTCCCTCTTTTATTTAACATGTACTTGCATTTCTGCCAAAGTCCATTCACCATAGAAATTAAAGAAGGATTTTGCATGTCCAAAAGTAGGTGACTTTAGCACTGGAAAAGTCAAGTAAAATAGTTATAAAGCGAACACATTGAGCTCCAAGTCAACAAAATGGATGGCATTATCACTTTCCCAAGTGATAAATAATTTTCAAGGATAGCCAAACTTCCATAACTCCCTTTACATATAAAGGGGAAAGCATATGGAACAGATAAAGAGATTAAATATGTCCAGTTTCAGATATAGTGTATCAAATGCTCGCCTGATATAGTGTATCAAATGCTTGCCTTTGACATTACAATCCAAAGGAATTGCACCCATACCGAGTGAGAATGATGTGATATACACCTGATAAATAATGGCAAGTAAAGTGGAATGAGCATCTAGTGTATAATCTACAATATACTAACTTACCAAAAGACTTGTTAAAGCTACCAAAACTCTGGAGTTCAGAATCATGGTGATATAGAAATAACTCCAATACGCTTTCCTTTGCAACATCAATGCATATCTTTGCAACAAGGGAACTGACTTAATACCATTATTGCATCATCTCCCTCTTTGGTGTTTCATCTATTCTTTTTATACTACTGCAGACTCTAAAAGGCCACTAATGTCTTTTGCATTATCAACAGCTGAAGAAGATACTCTGCTCAATACATTTATTGTTTTATTTTTTTTTAAGGACGACAAGCTTTATTAATACATTTATTGTTGCAACAACATTTAATTGTAGTTCGCAGATAGATGCTAGTTTCTCTTATTCATTTGGAGGAGTAGCTTGAATGTCACCTATAAATGACACCCGAAAGAGAATTTGCAGCTAATGTCTGTAATATATACAAGTGAGCCTACATAATGAGCATGGACACAACAAACCTAGAAGACAAACATGTGATAGTATCAAAGGTTATCTGCTCCATATTATGAAAATCATATAGCTTACTCAAATGGTGTAAAGAACTAGCTTGTTGGCTTTTCTTATTAAATCTGCTTTTGAAACTCTACATATACAAGTGTGGATGGATGAATGTTTCTAGGAGTAGAAAATATGGCATGATGAAAAACATAACCCTAAATAAAAAATATTGTTCTATATTTTTCGAAGTTCTTTGATGAAACGACATATCAAATATAGTGGGCTTTACCTGCTGTTATGTTGGCTAAATTTCTATGCTAGAAGTAGCATATTGGAAGAGCAACTCCATCCACATAGTATTGCACTTGCGTCCAAGCAAGATGGCAAGCATAAAAGATAAAGAGCATAAGGTTTTCTTGATCTCATACCTCTGCAGCCTGCAGGAAATATCAGCCCAGACCAATGGGTGCAATACTTGCACCAACTCTATGATCCGCTCTATGATCCTCCTGGGGTCTGGCTAGAGGTACCTCCCCAAAGGGGCCCGACCTTGGAAATCACAGAGGCAGATGTCACTCAGGACCTGTAACATCTCGCTAATGGCAAGGCGGCAGACTTGGATGGCATGTATGCAGAGCTGCTCAAGTGGGCGGGACTGCCAATAGTGCCCTTCCTGGCCGCACTATTTAATAGAGCATTACAGGAAGGATTTTCCCAATAATGGGCCACTAGTATGTCAGTAGTATTTAAAGAGTGCGCAATGTATTTTTTATTACTTTGCCAATCCAACCATTGGTTTGTGGCATGCATGGCCCTTATTAGTTGCAAATCCTGCAAGTGCATGCTTTGCTTTTGTAAGAGCTTTTGGAGATTTTTCGTGAGTTTTTGAAGGATAGTCCCTTCCCGAGGCAGTGATTATCATTGTGTGCGCAAATCGTGCTTGGTATGTTTCTCCTTTGTGCTTTGAGATGTTTTTGGATCTGTGTGATGCAGGCAGTTTTCTGCATAACTTTTCTACAAATAGCTTCTCTGGAAACTGTGATGGTCTCCTGCAAAAGTAAGAACACAATTTAGTTTTTTGATAGATTTGCCACAGAGATAGACGAAGAAGATTAAACAGAATATCCCATATCTGCATCCTCTTTCAGTCCCGATCTTCTCCAGCTTTGGATCATTTTCCTAATTGCCAGCATCCACTTGAATGTCAAATCTCTGAGTACTGCAAAAAAGAGAGTTCAATTTCGTCATTAGGCTTTAGATTGATGGTGCAGCGGAATAGACCTGTTGGATTCATATCTGTGTGGCGACTGCTCATTTTCTTCACTAGGATCATACCCCCACACTTCGATATCAGATTGCAGTGCATATAATTAGGATTAAAAAAATCTAGGTAGGTTTATGTTCAGTTAACGGACACAAGAAGATCCAATCCATAATCAGTTCGGTTGTCTATTCGCTTTAGAACTTGGATTTGGACTCATATAGTTGAATAGTTCATCAAGTAGGACCAATGCACAATGCTCAATTCCAATCATTCTTCTTTGTGCTGCATATTTATCCTTGTATTGCACATCATGAGCATCCAATGCTCGAAACCTTAGTATGTCCCTTACGCAACTATCCATTGTGCGACAGGGCCAGCAAATGAATGGTGTTTCCCAACGATCTATAAGCCACAGCACAATCTTAGTCAGACAACCTGGGTAGTTTTCCCAGATTCGGCATGCAAACGGTGACTGTTTAGAATACGTCCTTGGTATGCACATGTGGCGATCCTGCTGATATAGGCAGATCACTGACGTGGCCCAAAGAATGTGACCATTCCAAAAGTTGTGTCTCTCTGTACAGAGTTATGTCTATTAGCTTAGGTATCTATGTCTCTTTTTAATATATAATGTATCTGCGGTGGGCAGTATTCCCAACCAAATCAATCTATTACTTCCGTTGTACTTTTCGTCATGGTATCAGAGCCCCTTATGGGCTGATCTTAGAGAAGAGCATCGATTCTACATCAGTGGGCTAAAGGCTCTTCATCAAAAATCGTAGGCAGATCATCCTTGTGAGGAGCCATTGTCATGAAGCTAAATTGGAATAATCACTAATTCCGGAAGTGCTAATTTGGTGTGAATTCAAGAGATGGCTGTCAGTGTGATTGTTGAGAAGAAATCGATTGAGAGATTTAATGAAGAAGGGTTTTATATCTGGACGATAAGAATGAGATCTCTCTTTCGTCAAAGAGACCTATGATCATATTGTTTAAATAATAAAGTCAGGTCGAACGCCCAGGATCTTCATCTCATAAAGAAGGTTTTCGGCCTTTTGAAACAACCCTTCTTTGCCAAGTGACTCTATCAATGCGTCAATGCATTGTATATCATGATGTTGGGATTAAGGCCACTGGAATATCTTTGAGATATTCTTCACATTTAGTAGACGGAGAACCAGATTGTATGAGAGCATTCATTAAAGTGTTGAAAGTTATCTCATCTAGATCAATTCCTCAACCCTCGTATTTTGTACATTCTTCATGCTTTCTTGTAACTTCCAGCACAAAATAACCAAAAATCATTGCACTATAAGAATAGATCATATTTACACCCTGTCCACTCATAGACTTAAACCCATGCTTGACTACTTTTGTTAAGCCTTCGCTAAGGCTATATACATGATGTTGTAGTCGCAGCTGACCCCTCTGTTGACACATCCGGTCAAACACTTGAAGCATAAGAAGAATTGCGTTTTCTTGCACCAAGTTCTTTAATGGCAATGCATAAAACCACCTTTGTAATACCAGGTACCCATGTATCTAATGAATTGAAATTGAACATATATTTCTTGCTTCATACTCAAGAAAGGAACTTGTTATGGAAGTTCTTCTGGGCTCTATGTAGCATTTAAATGAAGAGTTGTTGAGAACCTATGTTTTCTACAATTAATGCACTCTCTTCCTCAAGATCAATTCACTTATTTCAACATTAATACTGATCATGACAGACCTTTGGAACACGTTCTTCAACATGAATATCGAGTTTACATAGCTTTCCAGGGTCTAACAAAGTTTTTAGTGCTACACTAGTATCTTCTGGCATGTCCCAACAGCTGGGAAAAAATAAGCTGGCCTTAGTAAGCAAAGGGGAGCCGACTCAACCCGGCTTCGTTAGAAGCTGCTAAAGCCCAACCTCGACAGTTGATTTTAGTATCCTTTCCCCCAAAGGGTTTCGTGCAGCTGAGCAGTTGGCTTGGAGGATTCTAATGCTAGTAGCCCAATCTCTAGTTACATTCTTTCGTCGGTTGGAACAGTTGGATAGAATATATTTTTCCAAGTTTCACCTGCGTAAGATACAAAGGATGGAATTGGTTGCAACAAGGTTTAAAATGAAACGCACTTATTTAAGAAGTGCGTTTGAAAGATTCCTTCTGAAAATTTATAAAATTCTGAGATCCCTCTGAAAAGGGCCTTTTTATTACCTTGTCCAAAGATTTATAAACCGTCAGTGGAAAACGCATTATTTTAAGAAGACTTTAGCATTAAGGAAAAACACACACACACACAAACTCTACTGTAGAGGGGAAAGAACCACAATGAAATTCAAAGATTTACTATGGGGCAAATTCAGATGAAGAAATTAGATGCCTTTGTACCTTGTCCTTGAAAATTTTTATATTAGTTGTTTTAGAAGACAAAAAGAAATTTGTTATTTCTTACAACCATTTTATCAACATCCTAATGGACCTTTAAAAACACATTGAGGCAGCTTGAAACGTAAACTTTGAATGACAAAACCATTGTTTTTGCATCACATAGTATTACAATTACCAATACATCCACGATATTTATAGTTAAGCCAAGTTTTAGCTGATGATGATAAATTTATAAATCGAGGATACAAAGTTGAAGTAATGAAGCTATGTGATTACATGCCCTCCTTTTATTCCCTGAGATGTATTTTTGAACGCATTATTACCAATCTATTAACATGGTGATGCCTCGAGATAGTCAACTTCCCTTAGCAATGTTGAGCATATTCATCACAATTACGCCATCTCAGAAAGTGCTAAGCACTATGCACACTGGCAAAGGAAGTATTCACCGCCTTTACCCTTCCTAAGTAAATATTTGTAAATAACAGGGTAAACTTCCTCGGGAGGGTTGCTACTCGCCTCCTCCTCAGATAAAACCATCGGTTTTCTAGTCAAACACCGTGTCACTATAATATTTGGAGTTCTAGTCAAACACCCCGTGGTCACCATAATATTTTGAGTTCTTTGCCTTTAGTAGCAATTCTTTAACTCAGCCTAAAGTATGTAGGAGAAAAAGTAGAAATAATAACATGATCTGGACTACTTTTATGCTCTTAACATTGCATTACAAGCTCGGGGAATTTTTAGGAACCGTTTTTTAGAACATTTTAGACTAAAAACTAAGAAAAGTGTGTAAAATTATCCCCTTATGTGTGTTACTTTAGTAGTTTTCTGCCAAGCCAAACCCTTTGGCGAAAGTAAGAAAGACCCCAAAAGATTTTACACGATATATACTTCACTGATCAGATATATATATTATACATATATACATAAACGCTTTTATATCCTATATATATGTTCTAAGTTTGTCCTCCTAAACTGACTGCTGATCCGCAGAGATCCTACCTACTACATGGTTTCGGGATTTTATCCTACTGCATGGCTCGGGAGTTTGTATAGATTATATATGTAAGCCGCATCCTAACAAATTCGTGCCGATTTGATCCTCATCGCCGGGTCCGAGATCCTACCTACTACATTGCTTTGGGACACATCTTACCAAGGCATGGGAATTATATGTAATTCATCCTATGGTCCGTGTTGTTCTTGATCTTGATCGTCGATCTAGGATCCCACGGCCCATGTTAAGCTTTAGATTTTGCCACATGGCACGATTCGTTTCTTGACGGGGTCCCAAGATCCTAATGACCAATGCTGAATGCTCCTCATCCTTTAAGGAAAGACTTTAAAATTTTTATGTTGTGTGGAGGATTTTGAACCCCGGTTATTGACCCCCACTCTTATGCATTCTAAATCCACTAGACCAAGCATTAATTCTATGAACATTTATGTTTCAACATACTTAAGGTAACAATCTAGCAAGATAAAATGAAGTATAACATTCTTAACTAGTTCAAAAAGAGTCTCTGTACCTCGAAGGTTTCTAGAAAGTTCTAGAATCTTCTAGAAAGTTCTTAAAATATTCTAGAAAATCTCTTGTATATTAACTGAGGAAATCTATGAAAATTCTTCCTTAAAAGCTCTCAAATTCAATCTAATAGGTTCTAGAATGTTCCGAGAACAGGAATCCACATGGGAAGGTAAGAGAATTTAGGGAAATACTCTGTGAAAAGTTCTAGGATATTTTGAAAGTCCTAATTCCTAAAGTCTTAATGTTCCGTAGTGCCTTAGAATGTGTTCTGTTAAAAGTTCTAGAATGTAAAGGAATCTAATGGAATCTAAGAAAATCTCATAAAATGAGAATCTAGGAAAATATTTCACAAGCCCAAGGAATCTCTTCAAACTAGGGATCTATGAATCTTCATAAAAATCTAAGGCAATCTAGGAAAATGTTGATGAAATCTTAGAGTATCTAAGGAATCTTTATAGAATCTCTTTGAATCCTCATATAATTAAGGCTGATGAAATTCAGAGTATCTATGAATCTATAGAATCTCTTGAATCTCATATAATGTAAGGAACCTAAGGCAACTTCATAAAATCTAAAGATCTAAGGAATCTAAGGATCGTCATAGAATCTTTGGAGAATCTACTAAATCTAATGGAATCTAGAGGAATCTTATAAAATTCTAGAGGAATTCCCACCAAAACCTCCAAGAGAACCTTGGTAGAATCTTAAGAGAATCTATGACTTAGAGTATTCTCAAGACATTCTTTCAGGAATGGTGGCACGACAAGAACTTGCAAGATAGGAAATTACGCTAAAAACCTCAACATGCACCGTAGGACACATTAAATTTCTTGTATGAGATAGTAATTGCATAAATTGCACGCCCAGATAGATTTATAATGAAGAGTTCTTCTTTTCTTCTCGTGATATATATACTAGCCTAAACAAAAACCTAATGCCTTGGGTTAAGACATCCAAGCCTTCAAATTTAAATTTTCACAAAGGTAAGACGGGATTCTTATCTACCCCAAAAGGGGAAGCCTTAGAGATTTTATTAAAAATACATGACTGCCAAAGTGCATTACTAATAAGCAAGTGTTATGATAAAGCATAACAACATTACAAGCAAACTTCCAGGGTTGTCTAAAACAAAGAAGTCAAAACAGATAGTTATTACAACAACCAAATTTGCATAAATCCAAGTAAAAGAGATAACAAAGATCGCTACAAACTTATGCTGCACCACAGAAAACAGATTAAACCAAAAAAGTATCCCATGGTTGTTTCTATCTAAGCCAAGTAAATATATCGCCAGATAACCAATAATGTAAGAAAATTCAACAAATGCAAATCATTAAGGAATTAGGATGTAAACACTTTTAATATTTAAAATTATTTCCAGAATTTAAATTCAAAAATAGATCAACATAAATGGGAATAGTGTAAGCAGAATCATATTCCAAAAAAATCAAAGTAATAAAATAGATCCAAGAGCTTTAAAGCCGATACCACTTGCATGTCAGTCACCATAGACCAAAAGTGTAAACCACTTACCATTTTCAAAGTAATCATAACAATTATAAAGAGTATGTTCATATACTTGCAACATCATGCCTTCCAAGAAAACACACCATACGAAAACAGAGTATGGGGAGAAGGAGTTCACATTCACAAAGAAGAGGTTATCTAAGGGAATCTTTAGAATCTCTTTGAATCTCATATACTGGCGGAACCCAAGGCAACTTCACATAAAATCCAAATATGATCTAAGGAATCTAAGGGATCATTACAGAATCTTGGAGAATCTACTAAATCCAATGGAATCTAGGAGGGAATCTTATAAAATTTAGGTGAATCTCCACGAAACCTCCAAGAGAACCTTGGTAGAATCTTTAAGAGAATCTATGAATTTAGAGTATTCACATTCTTTTAGAATGTAAGTGGCACGACAAGAACTTGCTAAAAGATGAACACGCTAAAAACTCCTAACATGCAATCGCAGACACATTAAATTTCTCAGATATAGTACGCACTGCATAAATTTATACCGCTTCTCCGTGATGATTTCCACTGCTAAGAGTTCTCTTTCTTCGATATATATACTAGCCTAAACAAAACCTAATGCCTTGCCAAGACATCCAAGCCTTACCAGCCTAACTGTAAGACGGATTTCATCTGACCCCAAAAGGGGAAGCCTTAGAGATTTTACAAAATACATGACTCAAAGTGCATTACCAATAAAAAGCAAGTGTTACGATAAAAGCATAACAACATTACAACCTAGGGCTGTCTAAACAAAGAAGTCAAAATAGATAGTTACCACAACAACCACCGGTGACAATCCAAGTAAAAGAGATAACAAAGACGGGGCTACAAACTTATAAGCAAAATCACGTGAAAACGTACTAAAACCAAAAGTATCCTGTATGGTTGTTTCTATCTTGCCAAGCAAGTAAATATATCACAGATAACCACACAAGAAAAAAATTCAACAAATGCAAATCAAGTTAAGGAATTAGACGTAAACATCTTTTAATATTTAAAAATTATTTCCAGAATTTAAATTCAAAATAGATCAACATAACAAATTTAAATAGTGTGCGAATCATATTCCAAAAATCAAAGTAATAAAAATAGATCCAAGAGTTTAAAGCCGGACAACACCTAGATGTCAGCCACCATAGACCAAAGGGAAACCACTTACCATTTTCAAAGTAATCATAACAATTATAAAGAGTATGTTCATATACTTGCAACATCATGCCTTCAAGAAAACACTATGCCGAACAGTAGTATGGGAGAAGGAGTCTTACCTGCAAAGAAAAAACGCACTGTTAAAATTTCAAGAAGTGGCAAAATGCATATGCTAGCAGGTAAGCAATGAACAACCTTGGCCTCTCGGCCCTTTACCCACAAATTAAATTTAAATTGCTTGAAATTACATCCATAGGTCAGAAAAAGTGTAAAGTAATCAGACTTCATGCTACAAAATCATGTACTAGACATAGTTGGAACCAAACTATGCTCAGGTCCGAGCCCTAAATGCTGCCAGACAAGTAACAGATCTATTGGTATTAGCAACCAAGAGCACTACATAGAGCAAGAAGAAAATCAGATCAAAATGCTTTTGATTAAACTAAACCCAAATTGTGCAGTAATAAGGATAACCCTACCAGCACAGTGCTAAATCATGCAACCAACAATAGTGGCCAAGCAAAAGAAATTAATATCTATGTGTAACATCTGGAGAATATCAGCTCGGTACTAGACCTAGTTGGAACTGAATCATGCTCAGATCTGAGCTCTAAACATTGACAGCAATGCTACTATAGGCTAGTTATACACCAAATCCCAGATCTGTTGGTATAAGTGACTAAGAGAATTAATATTAAATCTCAGATCAAAGGATCCCAGCCACAACCAGCCATGCCGATTAACCAGTAAAAATGAGGTGTCATGCTAGCAGAGGATATCTAAACTTAATTAGAAACCTATTCAAAACATTGGACCAGTATGGTGGCTCAACATGCCAACTGTGCTAGGCCAATTATTTCAGCAAGCCTTTCAAAAGAGTACTGCATATAGCATTTTCCAACCACAAGCACAACATTAGAGCTGAATTTGGAAGAAAACATTATACATTATAAAATAACATCCTACCAAATAAACCTAGTGGAGAACAAAGAAAATCAGTGAAATAATAAATTCATTTGGCAACCTGAACAGGGAGCAAAAGCTAATCCAACATAGTTTATGGTGAAACATACGAATTAAAGCAAGAATGGATGTCCAATGACAGGAGAACGGATATTGGACTATGAGGGTGAATTAGGAAAAAATAAGAACCAGATTAAGCTTGTGAAAAGACTATGCTATAAGCTGCCTACAGCAATAAGCAGTATCAATCAGGCCAAGCAACAAAAACAAGTCACCATAATGCCATGAGAAAGGTATTCGTATGCTAAGCAATTAAATTTAACATCAAATTTATGCCTAGATAAACAACTGAATATAGATCTCATAAAATTAGTTCCACCTAGCATAGACAATTACAGCAATATGAGTGATCCTAGGACCTGATAAAGCTGGATGGAATCATTGTTAGAATCATCGTCCTCCTCAGAGTTAGTCAGGGCAACACCATCAACAATTAGAACCCAGTCCATGCTGCCTGCACAGATCTAACAATGTGTTGAAGCTAGTTCAAAAAGAGAGCAGAGTCTGAAGATTGCCATGGCAAGAATACTGGCTTCAAAGTGCAATAACAAGAAGGATGCTAGATCCAGGTGCTTCTTTTGAGAGAGATGCCCATAAACCTCAGACCTTAGGGCTGCCGCAAAGGAGCCCTTCTCAAACTACGAACACAAGTTGAATGGCTGTTACACGCACCTGTTATCAGCCAAATAACCCCTTTTTTTTGCCCTTTTTTTCCGATTTAATAAACATAAGCTTTTATACATTACACAAAACCACTAGCCTGTATGGTAAGTAAACAGTTTTTGGGCAACTAGACTAGGGTTCGAATCCATGCAAGTCAAAAGTTCAAAAGCAATTTTATAGTTCAAATACATATCGAATGCATTTTGGGATGACAAAGCAACAATACTAGCCTGGAATATTCGGCGTCATCGTACATGTTGGGAATTCCAACGTTGAACTCCACCACTATAGGTATTGTGCCAAACTTATGTGCCCTTATTGCAGTCACGCTATGATGCACTTTGCAAATTAATTTTTGACATCGTATATCGTATATGTTGGGAATTCCAACGTTGAACTCCACCATGTGTCAAACTTATGCGCCCTTGTCACAGTCAAGTGCATGCTATGATGCACTCTGCAAAATAGTTTTCGAATCATGTATCTGTAGGTAAGAAAAATTCGTCAACATGTTAAAGTGCATACGTCAACACATACTATGGAATATTGCCGTGGTTTTTTCAAATGTGGATTTGGAATTAAATACACACTAGTAAAGAAACCATCCATGGTCTATGAATAAACAAGTTAATTCTGCTGAAATAGTCGTCAAAATAGAGGGAATCAACTCCCATGAGCGATATTAAAGCATGGCCGCCCAGCTCGCGGCATCTGTAACCAAAAGGTAAGATTCTAACACAATGTCATATTAACCGTGCAACTTAAATTTTACTAAGAATTTACCGCATTGGAAACCTATAGTGCATTAGCAAATGATATTATTTAGAGTAGGGCCGATGATTCCCTTGATTAGGGACTATCTTCAAGACAAATTTTAGAGTGGCATAGAGATAGGTTTCAAAACACAACCCACCATGAGGCACTAAATATTCCATGGTATATTCACGGTATCATATTACCCCTAGGAGAAAACGTTAAAACATCCATGGATATACGTCCTTTCAGAACTTTAAATTAAACTGGAGCAGAAGAATATAAGAGGGTTGAGACAAAGAGCTTATAGTTAGAAAAATGATCCTTTATCTTACTATCATGATGAGCCAAGATAACACCAAAACTTCATGCTTAACCAGCCAAGACAATCCCTGTAATTTGGTGCCACTATTGCTGAATCATACTATGCCACCTCAATGTCGCACCATTTTGCGTAGTTGTGCACTATGTTTAACCTACCCAGCCCTTCTGTGCATCAGTAAGGGAAGCCCGTCGAGGGCAAATACAAAAGGAAGGTAAGAAATGCAGGATTAAACTTCTCCACATGCAAGTAAATGAGATTGTAGGAAATCATCACTTTTATGCGCAGAAGAGGCTCAATTCTCAGACATAACAAAGGCTTGTAATATTTGTTTTAGTTGATTTTGCTATATGTCAGTCAAGTAAGCACATATCATATATGGGTCAGTTTCTATGCCCGCCGTGTATCACAATCTAATGAATACTTCCAATCCAAACTCATTTGAAGAATTATTCCTCTAAAATGCTTTGTTCTTGGATTTGTCAAACAATAGTACTTGGTAACTAAATCGGTAAAAGATGCATCTTCTCATCGCCTTATTCTCAATAAAATGCCCGCCGTCCTTCATTTATTCTTTGTAAATATTCCATTTTCATTTTATATTCTGTTGTATTAGCAATGTGACATTTTTTCGCTTATTGCTGTTCTAATTATTTTCTTAGCAAGGCTGATTATAAGTTTATTTAAGCAAAATATCAAAGTCTCTAAAGCCTCCCCCGGGGTCGTATAAGTCCAATAACTGGGATTATTTGGATGTCTTACCAGTTGTAGAAGGATTTCATCTTAGGCTGGTCTATATATATATATACACATATGTGTATAAAACCTGATTGTCCTGGAGAGTTGTTCCATGTATAAATTTATAAATTTAGAGAGTCGTCAGCAGATAAATTTATACCGAGCTCTCACGCAGATAATGAAGGAGCTCTCACGGCATAACGCACAGGAGCTCTCGCAGCGAACAAGAGAGCTCTACCAGTATAAATTTATATCATTGAAGTCCTCTTTTGCTGTGGAGTAAATTTATACCGCCGAGTCCATTTGCTATACCATGCTTAACTCTCCTGCATTGTTATATCCAAGACAAAGACGCCTATTGTGGTATAAATTTATACCACCTAAATTTATTTTGAAGACGTTATGTCCACGAGATTGTCATCGCGATATACATAAGTCTATAGCAAGACGGGATGAAGAAATAAGAGCAAAGTATATAAAAGACTTAAGAGCCAGCGCCTTCGAATTCCAACTTGGCGCTTCAAAGTGTAAGTTTGTTCAATGAGGTATACTTTCATGTGAAAAATGTTTGCTTCAGTGAGGCAATGTCAAAATGTGTTGCATTTTTACAGCTTGTCTATAGTTTTGTATCGATTTTTGAAACTTTTGAATAAAAATACCTTTTTGGCAATTTTAGTGTGCTTGTCGTTTTTTCAATGTCTATTTTGTTTAGTTTTTTGAAAATATTACTATTTCTCAAACCAAAAATAGGGGCCAAAAGTGCGGATGTGTCAAACAATTTTAAATGGAAGTTGTGCTCACACCCCTCAAAAATGATGCCTAAAATTTTCAAATTGCCACACTGGTCACAAATATACCATGAAAAGGGACCTGGGGATTTTAGGACCTTTCAAAGATTCCTTTCGGCGCGCTTTCAGCAAATTAGTGCGCTTCATTTTAAACTTTGTTTTGCTCCTAAAGTTAAGCAAATGTAAAAGAAGAACTCGAAGCAAATATTCCATTGCAAAATCATTAAAATCCATCTTGTTTTTGAACAAATTGTAACTTGCTTTGCATTAAACAAAACAACAACCACATACTTTTTAGTTTATCGAATCCTCTTCAAGATGTTTTAATGGTTCAAGCTTTGCGTACCGCAACATTAGAATACAATCAGCCAGACAAAGATAACGAAAACGAAGCTCTACACTATGTTTACCCAAAAAAAAGGGAATCGATTCTAAAAAAAGTTCGTGAAAATTCATATCAAAGATTCGACTCAAAGCTTGAAAACCTGTGAGCCTAAAGGTAAAAAATCAATTGTCAAATCCTGAATAAGGTGTCAGCATTGACGGTAAGGTTGCCCTCCATGGCAGGAGGGTGAAGTGACTTAAATCATAGTTCAAAGTCATATTTTAACAATTAATTCAGATTGCTACTAATAGACAATAGAATACTTGATACCATGGCTTTATGGGAATTGGCCTGAAGAAGACTTTATGCCTCTAAGATGGATCTAAGTATTGCGTACATAAAAGTGTAATAGAGCAGAGAATGGAAATACATGTTTTGTTAGCATTATAAATGAGAGAACTCCTTGAAGACCTCTGATCGATTTTTTGTCATGGAGAGCTTCAAACATCTGAGGAGCCGGTTTTGTAGACGTATGCATAGCCTAACTCCAAACCCTCCACTATATCTGCCGACTCAATACTTAAATTAAACTAGACCGCTACTATATTCTTACAATGAGCTTGTAGATCCCCTACATTCATCTACAAGCCCGTCTACAAGTGATCTTCGGACAATTGTGTATATAATCACCGGTAGTTGAGTAGAACTGCTCAATATGTTTTTATGTCTTCCATAATAAATAAGTGACGAAATATATATATTGAAGATAATAATTAAATATTCGGCACTTTGCAATCGAGGCCATAGGATGTGGGAAGTGTTGCAAACATATAAGTACCTAGAGGGAGTTCATAAATAACACATATTGAGATATTTGTATTAGGCAAAAGAGGAAAACGACAGCAGTTGAAGGCTTTCATGCGCGATGCTAAACAACTATCACATAGTAGAGCTTTACGACCGATCACACCAATTGCATTTGTTCAGTATTTGAAACCAAATTTTGCAACAAGGAAACGGAGGAAAGTGGCGATTTGTTTCAAAGGTATATTCATCTGGAGAATGCCTTTGAGCATCGATTACGGATGGGCATATGCATAAGTTATACCTTATTTTCACCAGAGATAGCACTCCCATTTGTGGGTTATGCCCACACAAATTAGGTAATATCGTATTCGTATAGAACTCAAGGTACAAAGACCTCTCAGAGATAAAAATTAATCAGGAATAATTATTTTTGTAACCCACAAATAAAATTAACAAAAAGAATAGTTTTGTCTTGTTTCATTCCAATTCTCAAACTAACAAAGGAAAGTGTTCAATATTCATTCATTCATTTTCATTATTTTCATTCTTATTGGGTTTTATGTTCATCTTCCTTCCATGGCCATTGACCGCAGTAATATGCCCTCGCCTATGCCACACATGAACGGCTACAACATTTTCCATCGAAATATCGCTTATTACTTCCAATGGTGCAGACGCTGCCTATATTTCGCGAACCATTCTCCAACCATCGCCGCTTTCACCATACGCCCCGGATTTCTAAGACTTTAGTAAATTTCGTACAGCCTTTAGATCTCAAATCGCCATTTTCCATGAGTTTGGGCAGCTTAGCTCCCACATCTAAAGAACCTTATCTCGTGAGCCCATCCCAAGGCTCGTAATCGGCCTTATCGTAATTATCTCCTCGTAACATTAAATCAGAGAGGTAAGAGCTGGCCTCCTATTCTCTGGAATCAACCCTCGCCTAGGCTTTCTACCGCAAGTAATAAAGATCACCATATTTTCAATCGTAAGATCACCACACTTTCTACTAAGCTACTCGCTCGTAAGTACTCGGCTCAATCACTCCCCCATGCTACTCTGAATCAGGATTTTTATTCAAATAAGGAGCGCATGCTACCTACCGTAACCCTCTAATTTGAAGAGGGAATCCTTCTACCAAAACCTCGCTAGAAGACCGCCTAACCGATCCTCATTGCCTCGCTAAAAAGGAGGAATGCATTCTTTATCCTTCTCAAACCATGCATAGAGACCCTCGTAAAAAACACATCCAAGAGCCGATCTTAATATGTCGCATTGACCGCCTAAACAAGTGTACCAAATTGCTCAAAAAATACAGCTTGGATTCACATCGCTTGCATACAATACGCATCTCAGTAGGCAAAACCATGCATGAAATATTTTCCAAATGCCAAAACTTAAAGTTTATGTTTGTTGATTTTCAAGTAAGCATAAGATAGAGCGTGGAGGCAAGCTATTGTTATTTACTTAGTCCAGATTGTCACTTGATGTTATTTCAATATATGATATATTGACCATTGAAGAAGGGTGTATCTATTTAGATCACAAAACATGAAATTTCTATCTCAAATTTAAATTTTAAAGATGCGCCTTTACAAAACACAAACTTCTAATTAAGTACAAAATAGAATAGAATGTAATAGGAATACATTTATGTCCACAGCCATAAGGCCCTGACTTGTGTAGCATGGGCGAAGCTCCCGGAAGGCATGCTTACTAGCACATCACGCCATATGATGTAGCCTTTCTCGGCCTACTTTTTCTATTATTGGCCAAAGATCCTCGCTTACTTCTGGGCCACAAGTGTGCTGATGCTTCGCTATCAACAACTTTGAGTCAGTATTAATATTGTGGATTCCATCAACCCCACCTTTTAATAGTGGGTCAGATTATGAATCCTAGTTTTGGTGTACCGTAACTCAATGTGGGAAATAGAACACCGTACCCTGGTTGTACCCGCCTATCCTCGGTATCTGGCTCTTGGTCCTCACCGTCCCGACACTTAGTTCCTTTCCTTTTTATAGTTAACTGCATAGTCTTGTGCCTGTGTGGTGCCCCGCAAATGCAAGAATAATGTCACAATATTCGACTACATTAAGCATTTTACTACTACTGGGATTAAAACCTCACCAAGGGTTTCTGGAAACCTTAATAGTAATGGGCCCACTAATGCCCAAAATTATTATTATTAATGATCCTTTTCCATCATTTTGATTTTGATTCGATGCCATAATCCTTTTCCATCCGTGATTTTGGATTTCCGGCGCTATATCCTTTAGTCGTAACCGGGTGGATTTCGATTCCCATGCCGCCGCTTATTTATAAATATAGCCTCCGGCCGCTACGCTTATCGTCCGCTACCGCCCCATTATCTTACTTTATTCTCGAGCTTCAATCAATTGAATCAGATTTCTAACCGCACATAGCGCGATGACCGCTTTTATCATATTTTGCCTTAATTAACCGTCAGCAGTAAAGAGGCCGAATAACCTCGGCCAAACCCCTTCCTCGACAGGAGAATAGCTCGATTTGTGGCCGCGAGGACCTTGCTAGCTTGTCCTCCACTCTTATACCGCAATAAGCTATCTTCGATCCTCGCTATCTCCGCCGCATGCTTTCCCCGACTTACGGACACACCGAACATCACCCTCAGTTTCTCGACTGGCCTTGAAATGTATATCCATTAAAAAATCCTCTATCAGCCACAAACTGGCAAATTCTAGCATCTAGTGCGCCACTGTTAATGCCTTGAAGCAAGAGAGGAGCAAGCACTCAAGGAAATGGGCCTTGATCCTGAAGATTTGTTCTTTACAAAAGTCCCGCTTCAGCCACCGTGATTCAGCCAATGAATCCATTAGAATCCTCAAATCTCCTCATATGAGAGGGATTTATCAAAAGAAAGAGCTCCAAAGAAATCCAATGGTATAACAACACGATAATTTTAAAGAGTAATGCAATGGAAAATCATTACTAGACAGGAGATTGCGTGAATTCTCCAGTGGGCTAAAACTCATTCTGCTCTTCCCGTGACTACATCTCTGCTTTGGTATAGATGGGCTTACGTGAACCAAGGCTTACCACCACCCCTACCAACGCCGGTTTCAGCAAAAATCCCTTTCTCAAGGTCGATAGTGTCAAGGCCTCTCGATTTATTCCTTCCCTGGAAGTTCCATCATGCCGGACAGCATCGCTGTTCTCAGGTTCTCGCTTTGCCAGTGTCAGAGCTAAACTATGCTTCCAACCCAGAATATTATCCCCAGAGACCAAAAATCAAAACGATACCGAAACCTTTAAGATTGAAGGCTACAGAGACAAATCAAAGATGCATTCTATAGAAAACATGTAAAACATCACATATGAATGGATTTCATAATGCAATGATTGACCAAAGCTTATCCTTTGGCCTTGCCGCCCCCGCTGTCGGCTCCGCTTCAAAATATATACACATTTTGTACTTAATGCAAAAATGGGATAGTTGTCTTTTTAAATGGGAAAGGTTAAAAATTACCAAAATGCCACTAAAACCTAGTGGTATTTTGGGGAAATTGGCAATAATCTTTTCAATGATCTAATGCAAATGTGCCCTCTCGCTAAGAATTTTAGATTGTTGAGATATTTCCAACAAGCATAAGATCGCCTTGATTGGAGATGAAAATTTCAAGTTATAAGCTCTTGAGCCCTTCGTAATTTGAGATATGAAAATCTCGCAACTTGAGATCAGGGTCTTGAATTGAATGCTCTTATGCTTTAAGTTGAAAAAGATCCTCCTTAATCTACAATTCACCATACATTTGCATCCGTGATCATTGAAAATATTATTGTTAATTTTCCTAAAATACCACCGCTTAGTGGCATTTTGCAATTTTTGGCAAACTTTAATGGTATTTTGGTAATTTTCCTTTTTAAATATCATCATCATAATAGTTTGTCGCGATGAAGCCTTTAGGCACTAATATCAAAGGCCAAGATTCCATACCTCCACCGCATGAAGCGTAGAGAGGGGCTTACCTTTATATTTGCAACTTAATTAATATATGTTATAATTTTCAGATCTCTATCGATTTTTCGCCGCTAAATTTTCCATATGCTCACAGTGTATTCAAGGCACTTCATAGCTTCATCCGCAGTGCATGTTTTATAATTATACAAATATGCACCTCTCATTTGGAGGATGACGACACGGAACTCTTTACCTTTCAATCGACAGAGTCCCACTAAGAAATACCCACCAAATTTCTTCCATAATTTGTCTCAATCAGATGGGTTCCTTGCATCAATATCAATCTTAACGCCCCTATTTTCTCCTCCTTTTTTCCTTCCATCTTCCGTAGAGGTATGGTGGATGCGCCATCCAAGGCAACAGAATGCACCATTTTCCTGCACTGCTTTTACCATGGCTCCCAAATCTCCTAAGCTTCCCCAAAGACTGAACATCTCTTCAATAAAAGTCTCCAAAAGTCTTTGGCCTCTATATTCTCATAGAAAGCCTTTGAACATGTGCCATACAAAGATCTCGTAATATTTTCACTACGTGCAGGCATATCCTTGGTGGAAAAAAATAGCTTGAAGCATTAACAATAAAACTCCATACAAAGTCGCATTATCGTGAGAAAAAAAACTTAGCAATGTACTCTCCTGACCGTGATCCCAGAGATCGTGAGTTGCCATCAAAGCTAGACTGATGACCAACGTCCGCCATCGAGATTCGCGCCCGCGTACGAGGTCCAAATTTCCCCGATCATAAATTCTACCTAATTCCAACAAGCATTTGGCATGCCATCTATGAACAAAGCTATATTATTACTTGATTGATTTATTCAGACAAAACTGTCTTATATAAGATGTATCCTTTGATGGATCCGAATTGCTACAAAATATAATGATAGCATCATGGTCAGAATCAGAAGCACAACATTTTAACATTTCCTCACAAGCAAGAGACAACCAACTAATCTCAAAGATAATTATATGTAAGAATAGAATACCAAAAATGTTTGCAAACTATTATGCTTACAAATAAAATAATGCAGCAATACATACTTCTGAATTTGTTTATGGCCTTATCCAACCAATCTATATACAATTGTGGCTGTATGGTGACAACCATGCCTCTTCTTCTCTCCAATCTACATCCTCCATACTGCAAGTTGTTTACTTATGTAACGATGTAAAAAACATACATTAAACCTTTGGAATAGCAAATACTCTATATTAGCAAAGAAGGAATGCTACAGAAACAGATGTCATTGTTTAACCATTATTAATTTAGGTTCTGGGTTGAAATACCGGGAACGTCAAACTGCATTCTAATCTTCGCAAGGAAAATATCACACAATATATTGGGACCCTTCCTAAAAGACCCTGCATCAGGATCCCACCCAGAACTTTCAAGACCCAATGAAGGATGATTTATGAGACCTTCTTCCAAGCAATTAAGCTGCACATACACGTGTAGCTATTTATATTTAAACACGCTGCCATTGCTGTATAGAATTGTCTGCAGCAAATAAGTCCACCTTATCAATCTTGCCCATTCTATTCCCACATCAATCTTAAGTACAGAGGCAAGCGCAACTTTGTTAAATTAATTTTTTACAGGCAAATCTCTTACCTTTCCAACTGAAATACTGTTTAGGTCTTCATGAGCTCCATTCATGTTCAAGAGGAGGAGTCTCATCAGCATACTGTAGCCACTTGGAAGAAGCATTCTGATGTTTCCAGACTATCAAAAGCCCTTCTTTTGCTCTAGCTAGCTTTCTTCAACAGTCTTAAAGACTAAGAGCCAGCCGATTTGCTTATTCAAGCACTATAGAACCATCAAAAATCCGTTGCTGGAAAGTTTAGAGATCATAACAGAGTAGAATGGATGGAATGGCATCTACCCTAGTTCCCATCGCCCGTCGTTAAGACAACATCCGTCTCCGGGTCAAGCAAACAAATCTCTGATTACCTAGAAAGCATTCCAACGATAGTGCTATGAAAACGGCCTCAACGGGATAGTTGGAAAACCGAAGCAAAACCCTCTCCGGATCGATGCAAAAGGTGTTATGCATGGGCTAAAGTTGCATTGCCGGATTGGAATGAACTGGGGAGGAAGCAAAACCCGATCTAGGGTGCGATCTGGCCCCTCTAACTACATATTTCCAAGAGCTCTCTACCCTGCACTATGGGTACCTCTGCCTCGAACTCTGAGAATCCTTGAAACTGTTCTTTCGGTACACCATCTGCTTTGGTGATAACCCAGTTTCTGCAGATCCTTCTGCTGCTTCCACTATTACCGTGGGTCGAGCTGCCTGGTTGGAGCTTGATATGCCCTGCCAGGTTACCCGGTTGGAACATCTGCAATCCAAAATGCACTAGACCGCCATTTTACAATTTTACAGACAATAATGGGTTTGTAGCAGTTACCAACATATACTAAGTATATTTCAGCATATACTTAGGATATGCCACAAACCCACATAAGCAAGGGTTTGCCTCCCAGGGCAACCCAAAAACATGTTAAATTGACGTTCTAATCGCCTTAAAAAAAAA
This sequence comes from Isoetes taiwanensis, assembly GCA_021234155.1. Classification (NCBI taxonomy): domain Eukaryota; kingdom Viridiplantae; phylum Streptophyta; class Lycopodiopsida; order Isoetales; family Isoetaceae; genus Isoetes; species Isoetes taiwanensis. The sequence continues at coordinate 41,334,928 of JAJEKV010000002.1, forward strand.
ATTGGCACGAAAAGCCTTAGGGCATATTCATATGAGAAAATACCAAAAAGTTTTTCACCGACAAAAAAACTATCAGTAATAATGGCCGTCAGATCATAAGGTGTATATATAATATGCCAAAGTATACCAAAACCCACCCTTCCCCTAACGAATTGTTCCTTAACAAGGGGCAGTCCAAAAAATCTTGTTTCCTCAAAAAAGAAAGAATGTCCTCTTGAATCTGCAGATACCATCTAAAACTCTTTGCCAGTAACAAAGTGTGAAAGAGAAGGAAGAATCTTATGCAGTGCAAAGAAAACCATGCTCCTCGGTCGAACCAAATCCCAGAGATACCTAGAATTTACAAGGAAGAGCCTCTAAAGCCTATCCAAACATCAAGCTTAAGAACTTCTTAAGTTATGCAAGAAACTGGTTCTATCTACCGCATAAGCTTACCTTGGAGAAAACTGCAACATCTTCAATTAGTCACGCCAAAGCAGCATAAGGATCTCCTGCCTGACTCCAAGTAGCATAAGGATCGCTCCAATCCACCATTGCAGCAGTGCCAGTTTGGCGAGGCGACAAGAAGCCGCCTAGCCTTGCCGCCCTACCTGCGCCCCAACAGCCATCTCCTATTCACAAGAGGTAACAATCTTCCACCGATAAGCTTATTACTATCAAACTTTTCCCTGAAAAACCCTTGGTGCTTTCAATTCTTTCTTGGTTGCTTGATTGGCTTACAAACTAACCTGCTTTTACGTATTGGTCCCATAGACCCTTTAGTCTCTCTGGAGTCAGATTCTATTTTATTCTATATACAATTCTATTCTATTTCATATCGTTCTAATTTTATCGTATGTTCAAAAGGAAGTATAGGGAAATGGAGGTTGGTCCTCCATTCCCGGAGCCGGGAATGGAGGCCGGGAATGGAGGACCAACCTCCATTCCCCTACAAAATAGAAATGGATGAGTCGTTTCAAGGGGAAAAAACAGAGTTTCAAAAGATCAGCAAGATATTGCAGAGTCTCTGAGAGGCTTTTCATCAAGATTTAAGCAAGATTTTGCCAGTGGGGAGGATTTCTGAGCAAGATTTTGGAGATTTTTTTAAAAGCAGAGTTTCTCGGCTGAGTCTCTACTTCTGGCTTGCTATCTTACATGCCCTGCAGAGCACACAATGGAAACAACAAAAAACACTAGGGTGCAAAGAACTGTGGAGCTTCAGATCTATTGAGCTCGCATCTGCTTGAAGAACTGGTCGCAGAGCTCGAAGGAGAACTGCTCGAAGATCTTGCTTGCAAAGCTCGAAGAAGAACCGGTGCGAAGTTCGCATATGCAGAGATCGAAGAACAACCCTAAAGAGATCTTTTAGCAGAGATCGAAGTTTGCATTTAGCAGAGAACAACCCTGAAGTTCGCATTTGCAGAGATCTTTTAGCAGAGATCGAAGAACAACCCTGAAAAAAAGCAAATGCGACAAAGAACCCTAAGTAGAGCCCTAAGCGAAACCCTAAAAAATAACCAGCCGGTTACACGGAATGGGTCCACTCGGCTTCCATTCTGCGTCTTAGGGGGGGGGAAGTGCCACGTGGCATCACCAGATTGCACGCCAGCAAATTTAGACGACCCCATTTCTATTTTGTATTGATGGATTCATGTTGGAGGATCTTGGTTTTTAGTTTTTGTGTATAAGCTATAGGTTCCTTATGTACGGACCTTGTTATCCTTGTTCAAATTGTACGACGTTTTTTTACCATGTTAATTTTGCATTACGCGACGGCGCAGCGATGGCAGAAGACGAAGGAATCGGCAAGCTGGGCCATGGGCACGATTCTTCTTTAGAGCTAACAAGACGCAGGGTACTACATTCTTCCGAAAAAACAAAGTCTGATAGGCCAGAAGCATCTAGATCTGCCGGAAAGGAAGCTAGAGCAGACATTAACAATAAAGATGTGTATAATCCCTGTTGGTTTTGGACATATGTCGTGTCATTTGTGTCCATTCTTACACTGGCTCTATTGCTGGTAACACAAACGGTAGGTTTGGATGGGAGGGCTGAGTTTCTAACAATGCCTGCTGCTGTTAGGGAGCATTACAGCAAAGGAAGGGCCATCAAAGCTGAGATTGGGATAGAGGGCAATCCGATTAGGGTTTATATTAGGGCACAAGGCCCTATAGAAGGCGAGACTGTTGTTTTGTTACATGGATTGGAGACTAGCTCTTTTGTTTATAGGAATGTGATAGAAAATTTGGCAGCAAGGAAACTACGTGTAATAGCTGTGGATATGCCGGGTTCTGGACTTTCTGAGAAATCTGTGCTGAGGGAATGGCGGCATCCAGAGTGGGGTTTATTAAGAAAATGTCGCAACATTTATGATGAGATCATGGAAAAGGGTATATTTTGGAGGATGGAAGAGTTGTTTGAGACAGGATCTCTCCCGGAAGTTGGGAATGTTGAAAAGGTAGAAATGGTTGAAACTGTAGTTGATTATAGCCCAGAGGAATTATCTGAAACATTGGAGCAGGTATTAGGTTCAGTAGGTGTCTCCACTGCACATCTTGTTATACATGGAAGTGCATTGAAGTAGCCAGGAGCATGGGCACTCTGGTATACAATGCAACTTCAAAGTATCACATTGATTGATCCACGCCAGTTAGACCTTCTATGCAGCTTTTGTTGCTCAGCATACCTGGTCTAGGCTGGCTTATTCCCTCGTGGTCTCGCTTATAGACTTGTGCTTAAGTCTTGCTGTATAAGGTTTCTCACAAAGTATATCTGAGGCCTATGGTATTTTGCTGAGAAGTCAAAATGGGCGAAATGCAGTTCTCGAGATAGCAAAAATCAAACTGCAGTGCTGACCTCTCCATATGGCTAAATGAGGAAACAAGATAAAGCAAATTCTCAAGACAGGTTTTGTGGGCAAGCAACTGGTCAAAGGAATGGGATCAACGAGGAAAGAATTTCATGGCATCTGTTCCTCGAAGCCACCTTTTATTTCGCCAAGATAAGGGGAAGCAGATGGCCTCAGGTTTGCCTTTTCAACGCCTTTACTTCCTCTGACCTCTATGCACTGATTATATACATTATATAGCATCTGTAAACACAAGCATCTCCTGCCTTTACTGCATCTCCGTTTCTCCAAACACCAAACTGGGACCTGTTAAACTATTTCTTTCTTTTTACTCAGTATGCTTGTTTCAAGAGGGGTTTTATCAGGAATTTGGTAGCACATGATTGTCAATATTTTTGGACATATGAGGATTATGTGTTCTGGTCAAGTTCTCCAATATGGGTAGATCCATCCAAGGAACTTGTACTTAGACCATCCATGGAATATGGGTATTTGTTTTACTTATGCAGATGTAAGGATAGCCTGTGCTCACGCGCCTTCTACTTGCATTCCATGCTGAATTGTTTCGGAAAGATAAGTTCTAACCTAAAATCTACAGAACCGTAGCGATCTTCTGTCCATGTGGGTCCAAATCCTCTTATGTACACACTCCTATGTATTGCAAGGTGTAAAAGCAGAACGGCTTCAGAAAATGAACTATGTTACTGTTGCTCCTGCCCATTTGTGCTCCCCTAGTTTATTGCCAGCCTGCCCATTGTTGATCCGAGATTATGCCATAAAGACATCATAATATATAGCCTATAGTAGAATGACCACATGAATGATGTATGTATCATCTTGAAATACCAGGTTCATCATATGGTTTTCTACAAGCATCTGAATAGCAGAATGCAGTCAGGAAGATGCCGTGCTTCTCTGTTTTCTGTAGCAAGAAGTGTATTTGCATCATTATTGAATATTTAGTCTTTGGAGCTTGTATAAGCATGTTTCTTCTTATGTTTGTCTTACATATTGGCTATTGAAGATATTAACTCCCATACTGCCTGCTACTATTCTCTAATATTATCATGATATTTTATAGGAAGATGCAGCTGACGAAATTTCAAATGCTATTTGGAAATTTGTCTCCTCCTTGCCCCCAAGCCTGAAACCATCTCAAGAAGAACAATTGCCTGCACACATTCAGAAATTGTTTGATGAAATGTCGAGTAGTGGGGACCATCATGGTCACATACATAGCCACGATCATGGGCACAATCATGCTCATCATGATCATGGGCATGGGGCTCAAGCTCATGGTATTGGCCATGGTGGCTGGGTCATGTAGTCAATCAACTGATGGATATGAAAGCGGTCAGAAGTTGCATCTTGTCTCAGAAATCTAAATTTTGTCTTTTATGTGATAAAGAATTTGATATAAAGAAATTGATTTTCTCATCTCTCTTACTTTTGGGCTCCCTTTGGATGCTAATTATCAGCTTCTTTCATCTTCTAGTTATTGGATTCAGTTTGTTCATTTTATTATTAGCACTTGATCAACAGAACTTGTGATCACATTGACAAACACGAATGATCCGTGGATAAAATGCAGAGTACGGCAATCACTTGCTAATACCATGATAGGCTGGTGAAGAGCTGCTTAAAACAATGATGCAAGTTAAAGTGCTTCTAAAAGAATGGAGCATTGCTCAAGCCAGTTAAACCCGCTCAGCCTTTGGCCTTGAATAGACTTGTGCCCATTAGAGCTTGATCCTGCTCAAGCCTGTTTTGTTGGAATATATAAGCTGGCAACAATCTTAACTCCACCAATTTCACAGACATGAAGAGGGCTATGCATGGAAAGGAAACGTTGGGGCTCACCAATATATATGAATAAATAGCTGTTCCTTCTGTTGTTCTCATTCAAATGTCTTCTTTTTCAGTCTAAAAGTGTTGATAGGGACATAATCATGCTGTGTTTCTTGCTCCTTATATATACAATGGATCACCTGTATGGATCACCTTATCTTTTCTACGATTCTAGTTTTCCAAGAGGTTATGCACCAACATGGCGTTCACATAGCTGTCGCCTTTAATCTTTTTACTTGAAATCAGCAAAGGATCTTTGCAGATCATCTTCTTTTGCTACATGCCTTTGATTTCGCCTGGGGCCTGGATTTGAGACAGTGAAGGAATGGATGAAAATCTTGTTGCCACTGGGGCAGCAAGATTGCAGCAGGTAGCACCCCTTCACTTCAGCCAATGCCAAGGGTGCAAGATTTGTAATCAGAGCAGATGTATCATGTCTTGTTGCAGCAGCAAATCAGTGCAGCTTATAGTGGCTTGTAATTACATGTTTTCCAGGCTGCCTTCTCATTTGCTGGAAGATAGTGCTAAAAATAAGAAAGCTGCAATATCGCAGAGGATGCATGTGAAGCCTCAGGAATCTCTAAATGCAAGAGATAGTACCATTACTGGGGTGCAATGCCCAGCTTGGTCCATCATTATGGCTTTCTTGCTGCTGCTTATGTTATTGGAAGATGCAAAGAAACATGGTAATATATGCTGCTATATGCCATATGTTAAATGCGGGGATTTGATAGAGACACATAAAAACTTGGGTACTTGTGTATCTGGTGTCTTGTAGTATTGACATTATTCTTGGGAACAGTGACTACATCAAGATCATGAATTTGGGTCCTTTTTAACTACCACAGGTTTCCTGTTTCTTATATGATCGGTGTGGCCAAAGCTATTTTGGATTCAAAGGTGAATTAGGAACTGTTGAAGCCAAGGGCAAGGTTATGGTCTAGAAAGTTTGAATCTACATCAGTTGGATGCATTATGTATCAGTTGGTGATATCGACCTTGTCTTCAGTATTCCAAAGAAGCAAATGTTTGATCAGCTCATCAACAATTTGATTAAATTTTTTGTTGCCAAACAAGTGAATGTCGGAGATAACACTAGAGACTATTATGCAATAACGTGGGTACATGCAAGTGAGTTAATAAGCTTGAAGCATTATGTCGTCAAGCCGTGCCCAGGCCACTGTTGCTGATGCAAGTAAATTTTAAAAGTCGTTGCTCTTCATCTGTACAGCAGAATCTAGAAGCAGCACATGTATGACTTATGTCTGCCATTCAACCATGTTGACTTGCAACTCAGCCAATGATTTATTAATGATGGCAATGGTACGCTGTTATGACTAAATCTAATGGCAGCTTTAAATTGAAGATGATGCAATATTTCAGCAACAGAATGCATTAGAAAGCCAACAATCACGGCCTAACACCATGAATGTCTGATATGCTGTTATGACTGAAATCTAATGGCAGCTTCAAATTGGAGATGATGCTCTGTCAATGTTTCAGCAACAGAAAGCATTAGAAAGCCAACAATCACAGCCCAACATCATGAATGTTTTTCTTCTATTCCTAAGTTTCTTTTTTCTTTCATTTAATTTATCAAATAGTAAACTCTTAAAGATGACTGATTGAGTTCGATCATTTTTTACCACTTTATTTGACATGAGTGTCCAACCTTTTATGGGGGGTTAGCTCCTCTGTCAAGGATTCAATTTAGTTAATTATTAATTTACTTAATTACCAAGGTTTTGGTTGCAACAACTCCTACATTTGAAGAAGTTCAAGTAGCTATAAGGTTGTGCAATTGTGGAAAGGAGCATAGCGATGTTATACAGTTTAGTCTTTATATTTTAATAGAATAGAATAGAATAGGTTTTTAAAGGCCCACGCGAGACCAGAATCGCCTATGGGACCTAAACAAAGAGATGTTAAAGCATATTATCGACAGATTAAAAACTCCTCACTCTCAAGGGTTTTCGAGGGAAAAACCTTAGCGTAATAAGCCCGCTGGCACACCGTATACAATTGCATGTGACGCTTCAATATCATCTCCGTAGGACACAAACGTCCGGTGCATCCATAACCTCCCGAGGTACTAATTCCCAACAAACCTAATCGACGCCAGAAATTCAATAATCGATGCACCCACCGCTGTGCATTAGTAATCAACATATCGCTTCCTGACATGTGGGCAAAAATCGGGCAGATCCGGAGGGTACGACATTCATCCCCACCGCTACCGTGGCAACACCGGCAAAGCCTCTGCCTCGCGGCTTCCCGAGCCTAACGCCCTTCATGCTTCACGCGAGGCTTATGTGCCTCGCGCTTAATGGAAGTTTATAAGTCTCGCGCTTCATGTGGTAGCCGGGTGTATAAGTACCGGTGTGGCCCTTGTGAGCCTAGGATTACCTGTCATAGTGTGCCAGCTTAACATACCAGAGCTCAGATCCCACAACCATGGGCGGAAAGTAGCATCAAGGTATAGCTTAAGTGTCTTCGCCATCTTTCTTGTCCCACTGACGACCGCTTGCTCCTCGCACACCCCAACGTGAGAACCACCGAAAGCTTGCTTTGTCTTTCCAAAGAGGATTTCAGCGCTGGGGACCCATTGCCGCGGGCTAAAAGCAAGGTGGGGTAAGCCGGTATCAGCCTATAGCGACTCACCTTTGGAAGTAAAACGTATATGGCGCTCCAATGCGCTGAAGGGGTAGAAAGCCTGCCTCCTCGAGTAGACTGCACGGAACTGTGGACTTCACCCCTGCACCCGCTGCTAGCTGCCTTCTCGCGACTGCCGAGGTCATTCCAGTGTCGAGGAATACTCACCACCCCACACTTCTCCCATACAAAAGCGAGGATCGCTCAACCATGCCCAAACAAAATGTGACTGGGTGACCAGTATTGCCATTAGATTTTTGAGATCATGTGCGGGCCTTCTTAAGAATCGGGCCGACTAGTTATAGTGAACTACCAATCGTAAAACGTGTCTCAGAATTCAGCTGTAATAGGTCACCTGACCATTGATCACATTTTCTAAGTATAGTGTTGAAATCAAATGAGTTTTTGTTTGTGCTATAGACAGATCTCATTGAGACTTTTCTAACCTGGGTGGTTTGTATATCTTTAGCACCGTGAGGATAGTAAAAATGGTAAAACCATATTTTGGAGTTTTGACAATCATAAGTGGTTAAAATATGTGTAAAGCACCTAAGATTGGAAAGATCTCAATGAGATCATCTATTGCACTAAACGAGAGCTCATTTGGACTTTTCTACCAATAGTTATGCTAGAAAATGTGATCCAAAGAGTTAGTTATAATCGCTTAGCCTACCCAACTTCACAGCTCGGGATTTCTGGATTGGTAGTTCATTTATTCTACCGGCTTAGTTGTACGTCAGCGCCCTTTTTAATCTAAGTAAAACCCATGCACCTACCTGTGGTCAGTGTTCTCATGGCATATAGTGCTTCAACCCGCCGTGACCCAAGAACCCGAGAAGTCAGATCCCAATGGGTGGCAGTTGGAACCCAACCCTGGGCAGTACTTGTAGTAGGTCGGAGCCACCTCGCCCTCGCCTCGTAAGTGAATGGGAAGCTCTTGGCCGACGCGATGATGCAACTAGCAAAGACTCCTAGTTTTGGCCAAGTTAACTCGCATGCCGCTGAATTCGGGCAAAAGTGTCAAGAGCATCCAGGGTGACGCTGTACGTCCCTCCGGATATAGGCCAGCTTGACATCGCCAGCATATAAGGAGTTGTCGATTGTGATGCATGAGATGTGCGCCACACCTCCACAGCTACTGGGAGAGCCAATCTTCCAACCGACAATGTACAAAGCAAAGAGTGTGGGGAGGGGAAACCGACGCACTCCAATGCCATCGGTCAACGCTGTAAGCCAAGCATGCATACGCCGAGCATGTACCTGCCAGCCTATATAATCAGATTCCGGGAAGTCCGTAAATCCTACCGCACCGCCCCATAGCTTGGTTAAGTGGGTACCGTGGTTTCCAAATGCTCAAAAATCCACAAACAACAGTATTGTGTTGGCGCTTCTGGTGATTCCCCGCTATCCTCAAATCAAGAGAAGATATGATCACGGTGGAATGTTCCGCCGTAAAACCTGCCCGTAAGAGCTTCCCCAGACTCCTCCGCTTTCCTCGCCTATTGCTCGCTGCCTGGGCGATGCCGCCACCACAAGGTTTTGCAAAGAGAGAGCCGACTATAATAGGCACGGTAGCGGCCGCATCGAGGGTCCCCGCTTTGTATATGGCACTTTACTTACTAGTGGTCCATTGCGAGGGAAGCCTTCGCAATGCTTTATTGAACAATGCCGTGAGAACAAAAACGGAGGCCTGCTCTATTTCCTTTAAGTTCCCCCGCTTCGCATGCCATTCTAAATTCTGCCCATTTCCATTAGCTAGACGCCAGAGCTCACATGATATCCCTCCTGATAACCAGCCATGCCTATCTGTGGAGGGATCGGTGCTCTGCCCCGAAAGGGTCGCATGTGCCTGTTGTGCACTGTACTACCAGCCTGAGGTGATGTTCTCAGGCCGCGGTGTGTTTACCAAGACCTCTTCTCCGTATCGTTCCGGGGTGCCGGCCCGTGAGAATTGCCATCTGCCGAAGCGAGGTATCTCGGGCCTTCTTGTTCTTTGAAAGGAGCGGTATTGATCGACGCTCGTGGAAGGGAGATGGGATCAAAGGGACGGTTCGCAGCGTGCGCCGGAGCCTCAGCACTCATCATCACCATTCAAGGCGGGGAAGGTGGTAGTGCTCGAGGCTGCGGAGCCGCCTCTCCCAAAGCATCTTTCTCGTACCGCCGGCGGTGTGAGTCACCGAGCAGATTGTTCTGAAGTGCGGGAGCGCGCAGCCCCATCATGCTCAAGCAATCGGGCATAGGTCCTCGCGACGGTCAGAGTTTAGGCAATGTACCGCGCCTTGTAAAGGCGTTGAGGCAAAGAGGGTGCGCTGGGAGCCTCTACCGAGATGCATGAACAAGGGCCGGTGGTCCGAGTCTACTTCTCGTCCCCGAAGTGTTCTGGGTCTCCGGAGCAAAAATGAGTAACCAAAGTGGGTGACCCGCTCAACCGCCAGGATAATCCACCACACTGAGCCGCCTCTGCTGGCCTTCCCCAGTTTCATGGCAAAGAATTTCAGCACGCCACAGTACTAAATCCATTATTGGGGCCAAATCTGTGTCAAAGATAGCCACCTAAAGAATAACAATCAGCTTGCCAGTAGCGCTGTAAATATAGTCAGCCGCCCTGGTATCTCACCGCCACCGCGTCTAACTGCGAAGACGCCCGCCTCGGCTCAAATTTGAACCGCTCTACCCCAGTGCGCGGCATTAAAGTCTTCCGCCAAGCAACATGCTAACCGCCTAACCGCTTGTGCCTTTCCACGATGTCATCATATAGATCGGCGATGCGCCCCAATCGATCCACATCCTAATGAGTGTTATAAAGTTGCTCTCGCATGTGGAAAGCAGCCGCCAGAGGAGAGTGTCGCTTCGCTATGCGTTGCACGCTGCACGCCAAATGCGCAGCACATTGTACTCGCTCGCTGCGCGTGACTGAAAATTAAGGTTGCACGCAGAGTAGCATCGTGAACCCCAGCTTATGCCCTCGCTGCCTCTGTGCACTATTGAACACCGAAATGCATAGCCTCGTGAGGTCCCAGTCTGCCTCAGATGCTCCCATGTTTCCATGAGGAAATGAGATCCATATTCGTGCATTAGGAGTTGAGACTACTTTCTCGCTGTGGAAGCCTCTAAATAGCTTCCAAATGGCACCACCGTGAGGCACGCTCCTATTTATGGCATTCGGCTGACGCCGCATGATCTCAAGCCTGCTGCGTGGGGGAGCAAGCAGCGGCTACCGAGCAAAGCAAAGAGGGAGCTAGCGGGAGCGTGGAGGTGTACTAGGGATACTGGCAGCAGCAGCAGCAGCAGGAGTGGCAAAGCAACTCTGGATGCATTGCATCTACACTCAAGAGGCTACTTTTCGCATAAAATGCTAAGTTGCTCTCTGACAAGGCCCGGCAGCTCTCCCCCACCACCTGACTAGGGACGCCCCCCGACCCGGGCCAGCCTCCTCACGCATGGACTCCCCGCTGCACCTGACGATCCTCGTTTCCATTACGGCTGCAGAAAGCAGCAGTCCCCTTCAGCTTGCCTACCTCGGGCGCCAGATGGCCCTTCACACGCATTCCCATGTTCCGCCACCGCGAAGGTGACAACGCCACGGCGACTGCAAGCAGCCCCAAGGCGGCCTCAGCTTCTAGCAATGTGTACCGGGGCAATGAATGCCATTTGAGATAGGATCTCATCCCCGGTGAGATCTTCTCCCGCTTCTCCGAGTCCACGCACTACCATTATGGCATCGGGCGGCCCCGCTTCCCCGCCGCTTCATCGGAGTCGTAGGGCAATTAGTTGTCCCAAAGCAGTACTGCTGGTCGGGAGGTGTGGGTCGCTTCACAAATGAGGGCGTGTGGTGTGCGCAGATGGAGGAGGTGGCGCACCGTCAGCTCGCTTGGCTAATTCGCGGTCAGGTGGGGCACGGCGCTTGGTCAGGCCTCGCATGTTCTCGGCTGCTCGAGCTCTGGTTTAGCTCCCGTTGGAATCTCTCGGCCGCTGGCCAACTCTATTTAGCAAGGTTGCAGGCGGACTCAAGATGGAGGCTGCTTTGTCAGCGCAAAGTGGTTGCTTTGCTCTAATCTCTTGGATCTTGTGTCTCTGCAAAAATTTCTACTGCAGGTTCTTAGCTCACCGACCGTCGCTAATGGCGGTCGGACAAGCCGTGATCATATGGCATACCCCTCAGCTCTTCCTCACTCTGAGGCGGGAAATAAGCTGCCAATGTATCCGCCATGGATCGCCTTGAAGGCCAGAGAATTTGATAGGATGCATTGAGAGAGAAAGAAGGCTAGAGAGATAGAGCAGAGAGGAAGAAGATGAGGGAGGAAGAAGGCAAGAGGGAGGCCGAGAGGAAGTGAGCTAGGCTATAGGAGGTGAGAGCCTCGTGAGAGAGAAAGAAGGCTAGAGAGATAGAGCAAAAGAGGAAGAAGGTAAGAGAGGTCGGGAGAGAGAAAGTGAGCTAGGGCTAGAGAGATAGAGCAGAGAGGAAGAAGGTAAGAGAAGGCTAGAGAGAGAAAGTGAGCTAGAGAGAGGAGCGAGCCTGTAGAGCTAGAGAGAGTATGCTAGGCGCCGAAAGAGAGAGAGAGAGAAAAGCATGAGAGAGAGAGTGTGCTAGCCTCTTGTCAGCTTTTAGTCTTTATATTTTTATGAAAATGAGTAGATGTGATGAATGTATTGTTTTGGGTTGTTCTTTAAGGGCAAAACCTCGCTTTACGGGTTTTAGGTGTATATGCTTAGGTATATGCCGAATATACCTAGATATGCCGGTGGATCAGCCGGGTACACCGCTGCTTTGATCACATGTTCCAACCGGTGAACCGCGCGTACCGAAGCTCCAACTGATGCGTAAATCGCAGCGGGAAACAATATGAGGCCATACTCATTCTAGGAGACGAACTTCAAGCTTCAGGTTTTGATAGCCAAAGCCTCGAAAGTATGGCAACCCAACACTCAGCCTCGCTGCTGAACTCCAAACACGACAGAAATTCAACGGGAGTGTTGAAACTCACTCCCCGCTTCAAAGATTCCCTTTAAAAACACCATGTTTCTAAAATAAAGCCTTTTGAAAGTTGTCGAGAATTTCTAGAGGTTCGTGATTTTTTCGTGTAATTTTGGGCCATTATTAGGCTTATAACTTTGTACTTATGAAAACAAATCATACAAATAGCTTAAATTTAGGCGTGAGGACTTGAAGAGACCGAAAGCATGAAAAAAACAAGCAATTTAATGAGAGGAAAAGTAATATGTTTTAATAAATTTTCAGACATCAATATAGAAGATTCATTGTAATAAATAATGATAATTTTAATATGCAAAGAGTCAAAGATCTACATCATAGTCCCTCATTTTTTATTTTCTCTCAGTTCGTCTCTGCTGCCTTTGCCGAGACTTAAGTTTTGTATCCCTCCTTTTGTCTCCTCTGAATGGTAGCTACGCTACTTTTAAGCTCTCGCAAAGGTTGCCTCATCGCCAGTGAGCCGGAGAATGGAGGTCGTATCTCCGCAGGACGCTATTTAGCATAATCGCATGGAAGACTTGCCCTTAGCCTTGATGTTCATCCGTAAAGTAAGGCGTACCAGCCTCATCTTCACAAAATTAACAAAGATCCTTATCAATATCCACTCGCCACGCTTGCGCCCTTCTTAAGTGCACATGCGAGATAGTAGTACCAGAATCTCAGAGAAAGTATCATATCTAATCTCCCCGGACGCGAGAACATGTCCGTGAGATGGTTGATGAGCTTTTTGTGCTCGTAGTGATTCACAATCCCCGCTTTGTGCGCTTGGGTCCTCGCAATTCTCAGAAGATCACTGGAAACTCAAGGACGCTGAAAAGTTTTATTAAAGCGGCAAAGTGTTGAAGTGTTCCATGGTCCTTTCTCCCATCAAAACTCCACAAGCTAAGCATGAAGGTACTCTACCTGCTAAGCAACTTTGACCTCCACCATGGTAGTTGATGCGTTCGCTTTGGTACCCAGTGAAACATTTAAAGTGATGTTAGCAAAACAAGAAAACACTTCAAAACCGTAATCAGAAAAAATACTATTCCTAATACACTAATGTGAATCAAAGAGAAAAGTAATCAGATTCGAATAAGACCTCTACCGTATAAGGTTTTCTATATCCTCACTCGAAACCGAGAACCGCAAGTGGTTTTGAAAAGCTGATTCTACCAAGCCGTACTCCATGCTCGAATGGAAAGTAACTAAACGCCAATGTTTAGCTCGCTGCATCCCGCTTGATTCCATCAATAAAAGCATTAAATTCAAAATTTGAAGGCTGGTCGTCAGACTGGCTGCCTTTAAGCTTAAAACCCAGAGGGAAGATCAGGAAATAACCAAAGTGAAGTCCTGTGGCTTAACCAACCGCTCCCATTAAGGTTCGGGTGGCAATCACCGTGAATGATTGAATATAAATTGTTTGACCAAACATGCAAAATCTCTCGTAATGGATGGTTCCGCTCAACAAGCCACCAACGACCTTCCCGCTGCTCTAACCAAATGCATAAATCCCTCGAAGGTCTTTTGTTTTTCTTTGCTCGAGGAAAAACATAACAACAATCAGAAGGGGAGATCGTGGTGTGCAAAGATCTAGGAATGTTGAGAGTACTTACCCAGCCCTCAAAATTTGGTGCATATTGCACAATGCGCCAGCCAAGTGGCTATTGGGTAGAGTTCCTTGCACCTTTCCCATGTCTCTACTGCTGCCGCCCATCAAACATGTTTGACATATGTTATGGCGCTTCTTTGGTCGCAAAGACGCTAAGGAAAGAAATGGAGCAAGAAACAAGTCAAAGTAGAAGAAACAAATAAAAGTCAACCTAAACGCATTCCTCGAATACAAAATCGGTTAACCTGGGTGATGCTGCTCGAACAATGCATTGTGTATTCCTAATGGCCATTGCTTCCTTCCTCGAAGGAGAAGCAAATGCAGGCTTCCCAATACACACATTTCTTTTAGAAGAGACATAGGCTCTGCATTACACATGTTTTATAAGTATTGTGTATTCGGAATACAATTTCGTCTCTAGAAAAGCATCAGGTATTCCTGGCACACAAAGGCTCCATGTGAAGAAAGGTATGTGTATTCCTGAGTACAATTATCTTACCCTGATGTTTTGGGACTCTAACGCTTAAAGAGTAAAGTTTGTGCGTAGATCCTACTTGTGCAATTCCTTGACATTTCTTCTAGGCTAAACTCCTTATCAACAACTTTTGGAGAAGCCTCTCCGCACTTCCTCGGCTCTGAGAAGCCCCGCATTTCAAAGCGACGTAATGGTCATTTCTTTGGGCACGCCGATGATTTTTTCTTGGTCGTCCCCTTGCTCCTGCTCTTAACCCCTCGCTCAACATTGAAAATATCTCGGCCTCGAGTTCCCAAACTGCTCAAAAAGATTTCACGCGAGATAGTTGATTTTGTTATTCGAATACGCTGTGCTTACCTTGCCATCTCTAAAGCTACTGAAACCAGCTATCGTGGCCAATGAGGCACACGCCTCCCGGCGCCCAAGGAAAACGTCAATTTCAGTCCTCACCGCATTCTTTCCTTTGAAAATTACGCACCCTCGGCATGAACCGGATCTTGTTGATCTAAGTCTATCTTTAGTTTATATTCGTCGCGATCGGGTGGGTGTTGGTAACCATTTTCGCTTTCTTCAATGGGTGTAAGACCACAAAGGATAAATAAGTAGGACTCCGAGAGGTACCTCGGGTTCTTCTTCTTTCTTTATAGTTGCTCTCTTGCCTGAAGCCGGTGGGATTGCCTCCCCAAGACGTGGTAGGAGTGTAGGTCTTTCCTCACATAGTCCCGGGGTTTTGCACCGCCTCCGCTAACAAGGACAACTATTGGGGCCACATGAGTACTTGATTGTCTCTTTATTCCCCGTCTTTTCAGTTCCTCAAGTGATCGGCGTGAAATTTTATGTAACTCGAAGGCCTTTTCACCAAATACTTTTCGCAGTTTATACAAGGGATCAAGTAAATAAATGACACCTCGGTACAAACTTGTGCAAGCGATTCCATTTTCTATGTTTTATCAACTTTTTTTCTTTGATAGCAAATACCCGTGGGCTTTGCCTTCCCTTCTTCTTCTTTTGTACCCTCAGAGCATCTTCTCATGTAATCAAAGCCGCTTGCTTTTTAATTTTAGCGCAACTTGCCTTTGCCGCTTTGGTGGTGGTGACTCGTGGTCTTTCTTCGTCTCTCATGGACTCCCGTGATGGTGATGATGCACCGCTTCGGCTCTCGTGGGTTATCCTCTTCCCTTGTTCTCACTTCGCCAGGGAAGTCCTCGCCGCTGTGCTTCAACGTAGGTTAATGATGGAACAGAGCTTAATTTCTTTGTTCGTGTAGTGAGAAACATACTTGTAAAGAGGATGTGGATTTACTTTCACCACTTAAGGTAGGATTCATCAACATGAATAAGCCTTGGGATGTCTGGAAAAGACAGCCTCCCTACCCACTGCACTCCCAGCCTACTTCACTCACTACGTGATGGTGCCCACGCGCATTAAATTCCCCACATCGCATCTTTTGGTTCCAGGGTCTACAGATATGTAGAAAGTAAGGGTGTCAGATTTGTAAGTACCCTTTGTAAAGAAACTACTGAGTTTGGAAGTTTTCGTGAGATAGTAGGCTTATCCTAATTTCTCGCCTCTATGGGTGCGTTTCGTGGGATTTTAAGGCCTCTGCTGTTTCACGCCTTCTTGTTCTGTAAATTGTTTGTAAACACGACCTTGTTAGAGAAAAACAAGTACAAAAACTATTCCATCACAAAAATGTCTTGCAAAAAGGAAAAAGAGGGCAAAAAGAGGACAAAATGCCAAAAAGCAATCGCAATCTTGACGTAAGAAAAGGTCTAAACAAGCTTCAGCGTAAAAACGCCAAAAATAACTACAAAACCCATGGAAAAGTAACCTCTTAAAACCTAAAACACGAATTTCACCGGCTTAAAGGTATTCCCGGAATACACTTTGTCCGAATACAATTTCTCGAAAGTGAAAGCGAAAGCCGTGACATTCGGCCTTCGAAGTGAAGGCCAAAGTATTCCTGAATACACTTTCGCTTCGAAAGTGAAGGCTAAAGTATTTTGGCGATACTTCGAGGGAAGGCGTATAGTACCGGAATAAGAAACAGACATGCAAAATGATTGTATCGCTGTACTTTCTTATCGACCGGCCCATGTTCGCCTATGTGAATCGAATACTGCCTCTCAATATTATAATCGGGCGCTACCATGCACTTTGTGCCCAGACCGAATACGCAGAATCGGCTACCAAATTTCCTTTTAAAGGTATCATTTTCGCCTTTCTTTTCTATGCGTGAAGCTGGAATACGCTTAGCTTTACTATCCTAATTTTGTGGCCCCAGAATAGCTTTATTTTGACTTCTCACTCTGATTAGCACCGGAACTTCTACTCTGTACCACGGGGTATTCGAATAAGAAAAGCTCGCGACATGCAGTTTCTTAAATCTCTTTATCATTTTGCGCTATTAAGATGACGAACCGCCGCGGAACAAGCTTCCACCAATCTTTTGTTGTCTCAAGCTCGTCTCTGCTCCGGCACGCCAAACAACGCTTACTTCTAGTGAAGACCGCATTCTCCCACTCCTACCTCTACTTCATCATATGCTTCTCAAGACACACTTCCAGTCCAAAGACGCAATACTCCACCACCCTTCCAAATCCCGCCGTACCAAGTCCTCGTGACAAGACACCCATCTCCTTCCCAAAGAATCACTAACAGTTCTGGAAAGTATTGCTGCTATCACCCTTTGTTCCATCCTGACCACCTATAGAAGCTCCACAACAACGGTGTTCAAGAACAAGCCCCCCATTTGTTGCTTCACTTCTTCATCCAAAAACATACAAAGAACACGTAAGTAAAGAAGACCGTGAGATTCACTACAAAATTCTCTCTCACCAGACTTCACTACAAATGAGAACGACGCCCAAAGATGCACTCCTCTTCACACAACAACTAGACACATGGATTTGCGTAATTCCAAATCTCTAAAGGAGATGTTTGCAAGAACTCCTTTTCACATGGCATAAGAACAACATGCCACAACCTCTTATGGGCCATCACCATCCTTTTTAACACGACCTCAGCCTCTATTCGAACAACTTCACGTGGTCCTGCTTTTCCTCTACAAGCACACCACTCGTGACAGGAAGTCACCCCGCAGTAGAAGTTTCATCGTAAGATGAAGACACCAACGAGGAAACAAAGAGAGATTAAGTATGTTCTCAAGCCAATCTTCAAAGAAATTCCGCGTGGATTTTGGTTTGAGGCGTGTTCTCCAAGGGAGAAGAAATCTTATGGATGAACACACAAAATGAGGAGACTTTGAGAACTAAATGTCGCCTTCTATTGGGTTGCATCAACAGATTTATTATGGCTAAATTAGCTGCAGCGCTTAGAGACAACTACGGGGCCCATGACATTGGCGCACTGCACGCCTATCACTTCTTAGCTTATCATAAAGTATCAGACCGCGAACACCTTCTGCACTACATTAACCGGCCAAGAAGTTTGCCGTAAATGCCTTTATGGTTAAGTCCAATCGCTTAGGGTCCACCGCACGCGTCTAGACTACACAAAAGACCGACAAAAAATCCAAAGAATCGGCGATCATTGTGACCAAGAAGAGTTGTAACCATGCATGCCCTTTTGTCACAGGTCATGGATGGAGAGAAATATTTAGAGAAACATGTGAGTAGTTACCTAACAAAGAACATGTATCATTTAACCGAGCAACATCACTGTAAGATGCTTTTAATGAGTACAAAGAGATTCTGTGAATTTCGCCTTTCAAGACATCTCTTTACTCACACTTCAATTGTGACTGTGGAAAAGTGAATTCGTCTTGTGAAAATTCCTAGAAAACATAGAATGTTCTGTTTGCTCGAGGTGCGCGTGAATTAAAGAGTCAACGAAACCGCAAAGACAGAGGTCGAAAAGAAGTAAGCTCATGTTCTCCACCTCTCACTTGTTTCAGAGAAAATGTTTTGACCTGATTTCTTCTACGTATATTGTGCAAATGTAACCTTGCTGTGACATCGTGAAATAACAAGCAACAGAGAGAAGAAAGCTGCCAAGCATAGAAAAAGCTCTGAACGCCCACTGCAATACATGTTCAATGGACAAAAGAAAAACAATCCATTTCTTTAAACATTCCAAGGATGCCGAGTGGAATGTTTTGTTAGTATCCACCTTGTAGGAGCTATGGCCTTCAAAGGAAGCTCTAAAGTGCAAAGTATTTTTGACTTATCCAAACTTGCATGCGGACCCTAACCTCACAATTACAATTCTTAACAAGGTCCCTCGCGGCGAGCAAGAGCAATTACCACTGCTTTTATCTCAAGAATCCTGACAATACTACAAGGGAGAACAAGAATCAAACACTCTTTTGCATAATCGCGGCCATGTTAGTGGAGCTAGGGATCTTTAGAAAAGTGAAGCTCGGTTTACTTGTAGGCTACACTCCATGATCGATTGACCAAATGTTCAAAGAGATTTTCTCGTATGCCTTAGAAGGAAATAGTTTCGCCTTCCTTCTTCTGGGTTTAATTATTGAAGATTCTTACACTCCTACCCAAAGGGTCGATCTTCTTAAAGAGACCTGGGCCGATTTTAGAGAGTTTGTTTTCTCAACGCTCAAAACAGAGAACAAGTCAGTGAACAAGTTGAATGATTCACCTTTTCAAAGATCATATCAAGTTCTACTTGAAGGATGGTCAAAGTTTACAGGGAAGAAGTATACCACAACTAAGGACCGAGTCCACCTCAGAGGATTACGCTCTAAATATATTCCACACTTCCTTCATAGAACGTGGCCGAACAACTTGCTCAAAATCCTAAGTTGAGTCCAAGGCAAGGTATAGTGCACTCTGTAGTCATCCTTAAAAGCCATTGAAAATGGAATTTGCTCAGCTTTAAGTACTTCTTAGAAGAAGATCTGGATGTGGTGGAGTAATTTCTTTCTAACAAAAATTGTTGTACAAAATATAGCTCTAAGACGGTAAGAACTATTTCAATGGCCTAACACCTTCCATCAACCCCAAAGACCAAGCAGTCCAAGCAAGGCTAAGCATTTGCACCGCAGAGAAGATCTAGGAGGACCGAGTCATGTACCTTCTACCAAGACGCAGTGAATGAGCCTCAAGGTAATATCACGTAAATTACCAAAGGTATACAATTGCTCTTCCGATCGAGGAGGATGACAAAGGCCTAATTGCCTGATAGTAAAAAGTGCTTGACATGTACCAAGGAGGAAGGCTTAGTCACTAAACTCTGCCGATTCATTGGTTTGCAACACGCCGTAAAAATGCTTTTGAAGGTAGATATGAGTTAGAAATGAGAAGTCAAGGAAAAGGAGAAAAGTCCAAGAAGGGTTGTAGGACGAAATGAACCTTAATGACGGACTATTTTGTGCTATGATTTTAAATTGAAATTCCATTAAATCGCTCACGCCGTGAAGACTATCAATTCTGCTTAAAAGTTTGTAATTACGTAAGAAGATGATGAAGAAGGTGGTGACAATGCTTCACCGGTTCGTTGATAGTGATGAGGAAGATAACTCAAGCACTTCCTGATGACAGTTGGAAAGAAGTGAAGGTGATGACGCATGGTATGGGAAATGAATATGAAGACGCCCCGATCCCTCTCTCATCACTCCTCACACTTTTGCACATAATCGAAGTCTTAAAAGATCAGAATTTGTGATGTGAATATGAAGATTCTATCTTCAATTTTTGAGAATACTACGCTTCAGCCATGACTTACTTCAATTTTTTTGTTAAATATTTTATCCTCCTAAATTAGAGCTTGCCTCAAAACATACTTTAAGAACATTCTATTTGCTAAGAAAAGTGACACTTTAAAAGTCAATTTTTTCATTGAAAAAATTAGTCATTTGGGAGGGGGGTCAAATAGAATTTCATGCATCTTTTTAACCTCGCTTTTACCCCTTTTGTAAAAAAGGAATCTTTGAGGAATATTCTTTGCTCTCGCTTGCTCAGATTTGCTCCCGCTTAATACGCATCTTGTTTCCGTGGTTCACACTTGTGACCGGGTCTTGTATGATGCTACTATGAGCCAGCCCAACTCCTCCTTCTACATCTAAGGCCAAACTTGTCACTTGCTTGTTCTGCCGGGCATAAGTTTCCCTAGTAACCGGGCCTTGGAGTGTCTGTTCCCTATATTTTATTTTATATACAAAGATAGTTAAGCAAAACTAACATCGCGGCGCTTTTATTATCAAACCTTTGTTATTTTACCACACTCATTGTCAAAACGTACACTCAAGCAAAGATTGTCATGTACTTAAAGGTATAGTACTTGTACAATACGCCTTCCAAGTTGCAATGTATCTCTTTTATGTAATTTTGTATTTTTGTACGCTACTTATGTTTGCCATGCGTGTCGCTCTTTCGCTTATGTACAAGACGCATATTACGCTACATACTGAAAAATATAAAGTTCTTTATATAAATATTGCAATTTTGCACTTAAAGTTAGACTTTTTTGAGGAGTTCCTTTAAGATCTGAACTTTAAGGAGTTGGCTAAGAGGTCTGGCTGGTCAAATAAGAACCTGCAATAAAAAGTTCATGTAAATGAATTGAAATTAGTACTAAAGCAAAGAAATATAAGCATAAAATTTTACATGCTCTTTATCAAACACTACAAGAGCTAGAAACATACAATTAGAGTTTTTTAGTCTTGAAATTGACATTAGACATTGGGGGGCACAAAATTGACATGAGGGTAAGATTTAAATCCATCAAAAGAGAAAAAAATTGACCCTACAATTTAGAGGTACAAGATGTGTTGTACACTACCTGTTAAGTACTATAATACGCATAAAAATCGTAGTGTAGGGTAATGTGAAACAACACCTAAACTGAATGGCCATTGATCCTTTTTGAGATTGCATTACTAGGTTAGAGTGGCCTTGTTTTACCTTATTATCAATAAGCAATACATTATTTTAATGCTAAGATCAAAATTTTGATTCAAAATTTATCAGAAATTTACATTCCCATCATCGTGGGTTATCAGCCTAATTTCTTCTTCCTGGCCAACTGTTGCTGCCTCTAATTAACATTCTTATATTATGGAAGCCAAATATATGACAATGGAGACTGAAATATGTAGCATAATAAATGTGGGGTTTTCTTTTGTGAAGCCAGACGCTTTTCTTCACTAAGGTTTTCCTATGGTTTCGTAGAATGTATTCAAATGGATGTACTAATGCGCATATCTATGCACCATTTGTTTCATTGATTTTAGTCCTTTTTCCAACGGTCAACAATCAACGGCTCACAACAAAGTTCGTTTGCGGCGCGGTGGTGCATAATGGTCAACAACAACCAATGGCTCACAAGAAAAGCCTCTTTGCGGCGCAGTATGCATAAATTCATTAACAACCAACGGTTCACAACAAAAGCCTTTCAGGTAAAAGGTGCATAACGGGCACACATACCAAGTGGCTGCATGTAGCAAGCTTCTACCCCCAAGTAAACACATTTCTTATTATAACTTTTGATCCAGAGCTTCCCTTGCTTGAAGATACTCTTATTATGCTGGAAAGCTCTCTCTCCGAGATCTTTTGATAGTAAAAGGATATGGATATATTTGCTGCTATCTATGCTAAAAACAGCAATTTTTCTCGGGGCCGGTTGTAGGCTTTCACATCCTACCACCTGATTAATACAGGATTGCGCTATTGATATTGTTTTATGGCTCATTCCTAATGAAGGTTGCAAAAATTACCATGCATTTTTAGATTTTGAGGCAGTTATTAAGCAAATTCCAAGGCTTCTAGATCCTTAGCACAAGGTAAAAGTTTCCCCACTTGGTTTCTCACCACAAGAATCCATGGAGGCCAAAGGTCACAGAATTCCGCTGAAAATGTTTCATGTATGGGTGTTGCAAACTTTATGACTTCTCTTAATGTCGAGACTTAATCCGCTTCTATCTTTATGGTAACTTTTACTTATGTTCATTTGTTTTATTGTGATGAAATTCAAAAGCTGTGTGATGAAAGTTTCCTCAAATGAATTTAGTTTTTTTCGGTTTGAATTTCATATTCTAAGGGCCAAAAAATTTTTGCAACACAAACCACAATATCCAACATATAAAAATTAAACCCCCAACACATAATAAACACATAAATAACCAACACATAACAACCATTGACATTAACAACCAACATAACTACCATTGACATATGAACAACACAACCATTGGGTCCAACACATTTGAATTTAAAATCCCTCTCTTAAACCCTCTCTTTGTTGGGTATATTCACACCTGGCGGGATTTAGGGCAAATGTAGAGCCCCTATACTGTATATTGCACGCATAAAATCAACACCATATAGTATTCGCTTGAAATCTTATAGTATTTTAAGTAATCTTGTTATACAAGATAGCAAATTTTGTACTGTAGATACCCCACAAACGAGGAACTTTAATGTACGATGATTAAGGAATAAGGGGTGTAATATGCCTATCTAATGTTTCTCTCAAGGTTCTAGAGTCACCCCCCGTGAAGGCGCACCCAAACCTCGCAAAATTTATGGATCTTCTTTTGGTGTACCATGGGCAGTACAAGGAGGCCTTAATGTGGCGCTAGACAGGTGTCCCTGCTGCCTTCCTACCCCTTGCCACATCTGAAACTAGAAGGATGAGTAA
The DNA here is from genome assembly GCA_021234155.1 of Isoetes taiwanensis. NCBI lineage: Eukaryota > Viridiplantae > Streptophyta > Lycopodiopsida > Isoetales > Isoetaceae > Isoetes > Isoetes taiwanensis. Next base: position 41,357,930 of record JAJEKV010000002.1, read on the forward strand.
TAGCTATATGAAGTCAAACTTTTTATATATTACGAAGTCTCCAGCTCAAACCTACCATTCCTGACTGGCTAAGCCTACCTCAGAAGCTTTCAACATCAAGATCACAAAGCCGCGATCCTTATAATTCATATTCCGCTAAAGTCATGCATATGAACCCTTTGTTGCACGGCTGGATAAAAGCATGTTAGGGTGCGCCTTAAAAAGTATCATTTAGGAAGCGCAAAAGTACCCAAAAAAGGTAGCCAGCACTGGATACTAGGTATTTGTCTTGTTAATATGTCCTTGACTTCTATCTTGGATTTTTGAATTGATTTTAATGAAAAGAAAAATAAACAAGGTGCTGCACACGGAGGGTTGCCCTCCATGGCCTAAATCATAGTTCAAAGTCATGTTTCGGCATGATTGAATTACTTCGTAATGTAAACATATATACTATATTTTTGCAAGCATCAACCTTGTGGTGTTAGTCCAAAGTAATTGCAACATATTGACGTTAAAAGGCAAGTAATATCACAAGTAAGGACATTAGCACGACAACACAGTAATATCGCCATTAGTTCTCGCCTATATTGCCTCCGCTAGGTCAATAAGCCAGAGTAAATGATAGAAGAAATAAAAGTTTACCGGCCGAGCCAACATATCTACCATAAATCTCACCGTTCTTGATGAAAGGAAAGGTAGGAACTGAGGATCTCTCCAATAAGTTCGCCTTTGTTAGAGCCAACATATCTACCACAAATCTCACCATTCTTGACGAAAATAAAGGTAGGAACTTCCACAACGTTCATATTCTTCAAATACTCTATACAATCTTCACTTTCATCCCCATTCAATCTAGCAAAATGCATAAAGATCCCGCATCTTCCTAGCAAGTTTTACCACGTGATAAACCTTTCACACAAATGCAGCGCTTAAGCCCTCCTACATCTAACACAAGCAATTTGCCATCCTATTTGCACTATGGTCACTACCTTCTACATTTTCCTTGCCAAGTGGAGCCCGCATTACATTTCCTCGTCTCCATAATGAAACACATCTCCAAGAAGCATATATCTTCATCCTTGCTTCTTCTTCTCGCGGCACTACCTCTATTTGATAAAATATGAAATATGGTACCACGTCAAGTGTGATCTCAAGCATTTGGCAATCTAATTCTACGACAATGGAGCTCCCAATTAAAAATCCCTCTATTGCTTCCCTCTCAAGCTTTGAATCAAATAAAATGGTGCCCCTCATCTAAGATATCATGGCCTTTTTCTGGCCTAACCAAACGCTCTAAAATGGTTTCAGAGGGAATGAGGAGATCAAAGGCTAGGAACTTTGAGGATTGAATCCGCCGTATCAAGAAGAGATAATGCAAGCAGCTAGAAGGCATCTATGAACAAGGTGCGTATGTGGATAAAGAAGATGAAGAACAAGATAGTGATGTGGGTACAAGAATCTGGACATGGAGGCCAAAATTTGTACCTAAGGATTGTTCTGAAATGTGTAAGCCAAGTAGGAGCAAGTGGGAGCTGATTAGTGTCTCAAATTTCTAAATTGGTCAGCTTTTGTGAGTCGCAAGAGTTACCTCCTAGAGGGTCTGTAATAAGATTAAATCATCTCTATATGTTCCTCGGCCCAAAATTCTGTGTTTTGATCCACATCCTGTGAGCAAATACGTAAAAATGTACCGATTCGAAAACATTGTGAAATTTTTTTTTGTATATTCATTTTAAAGTATGTGGTCTCTGTGATGTTGTCATGAGAAAATGTTACTGCATTTACCTCCAATCCTCTGCTTTTTTCTCGTGAGTGATCAAAGAAGCAATGTTTGCATCAATCTGGCTATAAAAAGTCTTTGAGAGAATTAGAAGCCTAGAAGAATGTGAATACATCTAGTGTCGTTTGTATGTACCGGCTTCTAAGACTAGAGCTAAAAAATCCTCAAGGCATGTAAAAGAGTTAGAGATTGCAAACAAGGCAAATTTAGAAAGAAAAACGAGAGTCTCATGAAGAAAATGGCAGATGAGAGAATTGTGGTAAACCGCACAAAGACTTAAGATAGAATGCGAAAGCTTCGTAAACCGTTAAGGAAGAAGCTGTAAACAAAAAGGAAAGTAAAACGTAAAAGTAGAATTGCAAACCGGGTCCTGAAGGTCCGTGAGGCAAAAGGAGGGCTTACAAGAGGTTGCCTGACACCATATTTGCAAGGATTGTCCCTAAATGGAAGAAATGTTGCACTGTGGTAAGGAGGGTGCCCCACTTTTAAGTACACACTGCCGAAAAAGAACATCCATTTGGAGACCTTTTCCTGAACTCCAAATGACCCGCTAAAAACATCAACAGTACATTAGAAAGTTAGCTTTAATATAATAACAAAAAAATGGAATAAAAATTAGAAACATATGCTCAATTCTCACTTCTTGAAATAGGTAGGTTCATGACCCCATGGCACGGGGCCTATGATGGCTCAATGTGATCAGGGCACACATGCAGCTCGCATGGTTCATACAGAACCCCTTTGGCACACCATCTATTCCAACTATGGCACCAACAACTCCTAAATGGTTCATTGTCTTTTATCTAATGGATCGCTTCCATGACTAGTTCCGCTTCACACTTAACTTCTAAATGGCAATCGATTCGCTAAACCTCGTTTAATGTTGTGGGAAGAAGGAATTGAACCTTCTTAACTAAATGAATTTGCTGGACCCACTCAACCCCACCTCGCAATACACACTAAGTGCACGCGATTAGTAAGAGATTAATCACTAGAATAATAATGGTAGCTGCCGATGCCACTATTAACGTCCATGGAATAATTTGCAAGATATGAGCTTAGTTACCTTGATTACAATAGTCCAAACAATATATCTTCAACTAAAATCAGACTGAATTTCAAATAGAAAAGCTGTATTGTGACTTCACAAATATGAAAATCCATAAAAAGGAGTGCAAGTAGACTTTAAGCCAAAATTGCAATCATTGTGCAAGCTGCTGTACAGTAATATTACACATGCATGTCATGTGATCCATGCTTGTAAAACAACAAATCACCAACAAGGTCGTGGTTCCCAAAAGGGAATTTAATAAAGGTTATATAATTCCAAGTGACATTTGTCTCCAAAAAATAAACAAACAACAAATGGCAAAAGGTACACCTTAAACTTCATTAGCTTCACTGCTCAGGTCTCTGTTCCCTATAAACATCATCAAGGCACTTAATCTTTTGCAAGGGGTGGCTCGTAATCATCACCGGTAGCCTCCCATTCTCCAAGTCCAAGACATGTACATTCATATCAACTTCCCGGGGTGAGAGCAATTCCGCAAAGGCATGAGCCCCAATCTTCATCCATGCCTCATCGCAGCTACGCGGCCTCTTTGAAGGCTTATTACAAAAAGGAAGCTTCCTAGAATGTCCACTCATAAATGCTTTCACAATCTCATTACCTTTTATTAATGGTGGGTGCCACCTCACCCTCCTTTTAAAAAAAAAATAAATTTAATAAAAGTCATGGTTAGGATTTATGCTCACCTTTGATCTAATCTGCTAAGATCCTCAAGCATACCAAATATTGTTTCACCTCATCACATGGTACACTGCGTACATAACAAACGGCTAAACTTGGGCCGCTGATACAAACATACATTCAATACCGAGATCAATCTGGATTAAGCTAGTAAACGCCGAGGTGGCTGCACTAATATTATTAAAATTACTTAGCACTATCATTAAGAAAATCACTAATAGTGGCACTAACATTAAACACAATTACTAAAAGTGGCATTAACATTGTAGAGGTACTAACCCTTAGCACTTCTTACCACAAAAATGCTCGATTATCAACCATCAATAGTAGAATAGAATCAAATAGAATAGTCTTTTTAATCATCCACGAAGACCAATCAGCATGTGGGACCCAATAAAAGAGCGCAACAAGCTTACTGTCCGGGTTAAAAAACCACTGATCCGAAAGGTTTTCAAGTGAAAAATCATGACAGCAATAAGAGTGCTGTCAAACCATACAAATATATATATCATGAGATATACACAAATCAGGTAAATGTCGAAGAACAAAGCTGATGACCCACATCCATGACATCCTCGGCACATCCCAAAGCATCTAGACTACACATAGTGTGATAGCCGTGCCCCATCAATTCAAGATAGCGACGTGATTTTGATCATAATGTACCGAGGGTATGGCATCTATCCTTGATCGCCCCATTTGGCACACCGACAAAGCCTCGGCCCTCGGCATAGCCTCAATCCATCTGCATGTCTCAATTCAGAGAAGGTGGACACGTGTGCGAATGGAAGCAATGAGTCTATGTCTTTTCACAGGCAGATGGGTGCGCAGATAGTGTTGCAGACCCTATTCCAAGGGGGGGTTTATGTGGTGCTGGTAATGTGTTGTTTTGAGGTGTTCAAGAGCGCCGACATCCCAGAGCTTGCTAAGGAAGCAAGCGTCTAGGTATTGCCTCAAGCGGTCAACTTGTGTATGCACTTGTGCCTCTACATATTCCATCTGGCAAGCCACTAAGCTCAAGCCTTCCAATGTATCTTTTAGGCTTATGCGCCATTACCATGTAGGTAGAATTGTTTCATCAAAAAATGACGGCACCATTTTTTCTTGATTTTTGTCCTTTCCACTATTTTTCTCGCTCTCAAAACCCAAATCTTGGCAATTTTCTCCGACTCCATCAATTTCTACTCATTTTGAAGGAGATTTACTTACGCCTCAGAGGGCCGCGATCAATCAATTCCTCAAACTTCCTCAGCTCTGATGGATGTGTAATACCTTCACAATTCTCAAGCATAGACCGAAAGATTTACTTGTGGATTTTTGAAGAATCGTGTCATCAATATATTAAAAGAATGGTAATGTTAAGCGCGAGGAGGAAGGAGAATCAGTTCCGCAAGAGACAAATATACCTCGACACTCCACAACAAACTCACAAAAACTACAATCCCCTAAATGCCGCATAAACCTAATCTTCACCATCTACAACACCCAAGAAGTCCCGCCAAATGGCAAACTTCATTTACTAATCCCGAGAATACCGTAAAGCTTTGAAATAGCTTGTACCTCGAAAGTCAAGGAATCGAGACGGTACGCCTAATCCCCAAAGATCCACAACCGCCGCTCAAATTAGCCACACCAACCGCCACGACAGATGTGGCTGCTGCCGCAAGAGTACAAGCACCGGATACACATGAAGTTTTATTTGTGGTCTTTTATCGTGATCCTCTTGGAATTATGGAATTTTGATAACAAACAATTTCTTTCCGACTTTTTATTTCATCAAGAGTACACCTTTGTTCCTAGTCGCATTGAATTTGAAATGTAGGATGCTTAATTTTGGTTGAGGAATTCATAGGTGACATAAAATTCAAAGAACATGAATTTTAGAGTTAATCGCGGGATCAAGGTAAGAAAAGATCATTGTGAAGGTTTACACAGAGAATTAACGAACTTCAATTTAGCGCGCTTTGTCCTTAGAATTGTCTTTTCATGGCGAATTCATGGTTAATTGATCCATCTTAGGTGTAGATTTCTTCTTCCTCTTCGATCTTCCTCATCTTCTCTGCCTTCAAGCTCCTTTTTTCCTCATAAATGAGTCAGTCCGTTATTCCTAAAAAAGTTTTTTTCTTCCCAAAAACCCTAAACATTCAAACTATTTCGATTCTCCATCAAGCTTTGCATCTCCCACTTCCCACAAAGTCAATCTCTTTCTACGCTAAGTGATCTATTAAAACCCTTCCCGATTTCCCTTAAATTGGGAGATCTTTTCTAACTTGGGTCTCTCAAATAAAGGCATGCATCCTCTTGACTACTCTCCAATATGGGATAATTTGTGCAAAGATGCGTGATAAATGGCACTCCCGTGCCTCTGATGCCAATGGTGTTCCCAGAACCAAACCTGGTGTTCCTTGTGGCCCGTGGTTCCAACCTAAATCGACCACAATGGGCAAATGATTTGGACCCTTTTGAAAGCTGTGACCCGCCATCTCGTGGGATATGTTTAAAGGTATTACCGTGAAAATCTCCCTTTTGATAGCCTTTTAGAATTGAAACACTCAAAACAATGCCGCCATTGTGAGAGTTAGCAAAGGTTGGCCTTAAAATTGACAGGATATGGGATCAATTACTCAAATTTCATAAAGTGATAATTATCAACTCTATCTTCTGGCTGAATTATTCCCTATTCATGATTGAATGTGGCAACACACGCATCGCGAATCCATTTTCTCAAGATCGAACTGCAGAATCAGGATTGTTTTCACTGTCTTTTCCTAAATGGGACCCTTCTTGGCTCTCTCAATAAGCCGGATGTGACCGGTATTGCCTCTCAGGACAATGAGTGATTTTATATCCTATCTATTGGTAGCCAAGAATGCTATTCGGTGCTATGCTTCGATGGCGTGCCATTTTCCTCGCCTGGCTACAGCTTTAGCACTTTACTTCTTTTACATCGAGCAAATCCGTGATTCGCAGTAACTCGACGAGCCGGGCCACCATAAAGTTGAAGGCAAAGTGACGCTTCTGAGAAGGCCACCTTCAGTCATGAAAGTTTTTGGCTTAAACCTTCGCGCACAGCACAATCCATGATGAATAAGGATTAATTCTCCTGTTGCCGAAATTAATGATTTAATCGTCCACCTATCGCTAGTGTGATTCTATCGGAATTTGAAATAATTCATATTTTGAGCTTACAAAACTCTCGCTTTTTTATCCGAATTCCGCAGCCTAAAGGCGGCTACCAAAACTACCCTGCTGAGGTACAAGCTCCCCCTTGCATTTCTAAATTTTTTAAGGGACCAAACTAAGAACTCGGTTTGGCAGAGTTACTAAAGAACACCCATTGCTTCCAGAAAGAATCAAACTTCGGCTGGAGGGAAAGAATCTAAGAAGTATCAAATGGGCGTATGTTCCAAGTGCTGATTTTTTGCAAACTGGAAAACCTATGCCCAAACCGCAAGATATTACATCAAGTTAATCAAGCCCTCAGCTCAAGACATCACTCTCCCATTTGATAGAGAGAGTTTATCGTAAAACCGCTTCCAAATAAATTGGAGGAACCCCTGGTAAGGCTTTGCTCGTCACATAATGCAGCTGTACTGCGTAATCCCTATCTAGTTTAAGGTTAATTAAGTAAAGTCTTGCGTTAGATACACAGACGGCCCAACAAAAGAAAACATGTGAATGTTTTTCGAGAATAATTAACAGACCGCCAATCACATCAGGTCACTCTCCCCATATATGAGGACAGCCAGAAGGGAATTGGCGTAAACATGCCGACTGCTGAGAATGGAAGGTCCCATCAAGAATCCTACCTGCAAACTTCAAGGATCTAGAAGACTAGATGCAAAAGGAGAAGAGGCGTATGTGGATGGATTTGTTCTCAAGGAGGAAGATGGAACAGAGTTGTAGATGAGCAAGCTCTCCAAGCTTTTCTAGATGCTGCATGTCGGCAGAACACTTCCAAAGTTTGCAAAAGAATTCAAAGAAAGAAATTTCTATTCTCAATTTATATTTGAAAAATTATGAAACTAACATGAAGTTCGGTATGCTGGCAAAAGCATGTGCCTCACCGTACCAAAAACAGGAAATCCAAGAAGAATCTCCTAAACCGAATGGGAAACTTATAATTTCCCAATGTCCAAAGTGCTGGGCAACCACATGTGAGGGTCGGCTCATAAGCTGTATAAATATGAATTGCATGTTGCTTAATTCATGTGGTTATATTTACCATGTAATATGTTTCCGTTGTTGTGCCGAAGGCATGCATTGCATTGTGAATCGCAACAAGATGTTGAGGTTCCTCCAAGTATTCTTGATGTTCCTCGGTTTCCATGGAACTCAAGCCACCGTGTTCGTGATGAAGAAGAATCATGTGAAGAAACGTAAATGTAAGAAGTAGAAAAACCGCCAGAGAAAACCGCTGGTATAGCGGTAGAAAAACCAAGAAGATCGAAAAAGGTATGAGGTGACACCTGGAAGAAGAGATTCTGAGAAGAAACTAGCTCGAAAGCACCTCTATGTATAATGATCCACCAAGTCGGTATCAGCCCATGTGAGTGGCAGCAGTACAAATATGCTACTTGTCATGTGGTCTAGGTACTGGCCCAAGATTTTCTCAAGTTAGTTAAAGTTTCTGTTTCAGTTTGTTTATTCCTTGCGTATCCAATTGATGTGGACAAGGTTAGTCCAATGTGAAGTTTTCTCACTTCAGCCTCGTGAAGATAGTCCTCGCATAGGCAAGAAAGTACAGTAAAAAATTAAATTACAGTGGTCATGGAGTACAATTACTTAAACATTTTTTGTCATATTATTACCAAAGGATGGTAAGTTGTAGTATTGAACTTGTCCAAAGACTATTTTATAAAGGTATGATTTGTCTCCAAAAATGAAAGGTAAGCAACATTTCAACATATGTATCATTTACTCATGTGCATTTGACTCACATCACCTTTTTAAATGCGTAAAAATTTCAAAAAGTGGTTGGACAGATGGTGCCGTGGGAAACTGAGCGCCTAAAATGAGGGCTATCTGAAAACGCATCACTCCAGCTAGTAAGGTGCTACCTTTTTCTACATTACGTGTTCACAATAGTTTTATTTTAGACTCCACTCCAACTTGTATTATGTGATCCTCCGGGCCTCAGCCGGTAGCCACCCAAGAAATGCCAATTACCTGAGCACTTGTGGGTAAGTTATCTTGCAAATTTGGTTCAGACAAATAAATTTCTTAACATTGACTTGTTTTGTTTAAGTGTGTCGGTGAGTTGAGCATGCGGGTGATCTCACCAAAGATCGAGATATTCTTCCAAAGATGCAGGAAAGGTCGTTGTTCCACAAATCCCATGTTCTCTATGGAAGATGATGTTACCATGGGAGAAGGTTGGAGAAGAAGATGATAAGAAGTTGTACCAGAATTCCTCATGTTGGCACATCGCTTAATCTCCATGTTGACACAATAATCGCTTTATGTTGACAATATCGCTTATCGCACCACCCCTTTTCCCTTAGGTGCAAAGAAGTTTTGAAATATTTTTGTACACTCTCTATATGAAATGACAGTAGTTTCTATGAAATCAAATGATATGTTTGCTTGATATTTGCACTTTTGTTATGAATATCTTATGTATGAAAGTTAGAAGTATAATTCATACAAATTTCAATGCAAACACACTTCAAATTCATTTTCAATTCACACACACCCAAAGACATTTCCAATTCAATTGACAATCAAATTCAATTCAAACTAAATTAACACAATTCCACCATATAATGAATTGGTTAGGAATTTCATTACAAATCAATGACCACAATACAATGGTTAAAATTTCACGTCGTCGAAATAATGGTTACAATCATAGAATTGTACAAGTCAAACAAATTTAAAAGAATTCACGTTTCTTCTTCCCTCGAAGTTTCTTGTTCTTTTGTTAAATTCTACCACTTGATGCGGTGTCTATCCTCGAAGTTTTGAGCTATCAATGCAATCGCTTTTGGTGGCAAGTCAGTCCAATATTTGTTATGTGTATCTTCTCTCAAGTGTATCAAAACAGCTTACTGCACTTAATCTGGTCAACCCAAACCAAACAGAGCAACTACCACTTAAGAGAACATTACACCTCGTTCATTTACCAAGAACTATATCCGTCACTCTAAGAACTTGTAGAATAAACCAGCCATTAACTACTCATTTCAAACTTTTGGCCCATGGATCTTGAATGCCTTCTCCACCACATGTTCTTCACCTTGTGCACTTCAAAGACATAGAAGTTGCTGTCCCGGCTCGCAAAACCAGTAAAAATTATCTCCAATCGAAGGAATATCGACTTTCATTGAGGATCACCTTCAAAAAACAGGCTATCCACAAACATCTTCCACATAATCGACTGTCTTAGCTTTTCTCGTGAGTATTGCCATGTGCCTATTCTAAATTTGTTAGGGCACTTGGCATGTTTGCCTAACCAACAAATTTTTGCGATGTAAAAACAACCTGTAATCCATATGAGCAACTTGTAGGATCTCAGAGTTTGAATTGGCCTAATGGAATGAAATCCTGTTTGAACCAAAGTGAAGTACAATCATACCTTCTCAATCTATCAACCTCGCTTCACTCCACTTCCTTAAAACTGCTTTAGGAAAGAAACCAAGATTTCAACACACAATAACATTCAAAAAAGCAGATTTTCAAAGACACACTAGCTAAAAGCGTGATTTCAAGATACCCCGAACTCACTTTTGCTCCTCGACAGAGTTGTCCTCAAATGCTTGACTAGAAAACTACCGTATCATGCATTTCTGAGTGGTACTGATCCTCTTTTTCAACATCTCATGTGTAAGAGCTCGCTTAATGACACCAAAGACTCATCGGTTCACCCTGCTCTATTATCACAAGAAAACAAATTAAACGCAAATCCATTGGACAAAAGAATGTAGTTACCTTTGCCATGATAGGAGGCAAAGTAATTATAATTTATTGAAATCTGTTGAAGGGTAGTTTCTACCAAGGAAATAAAAGTTCCTGCTCCTTTGAACTGAGATGAGCAACCATCGCACTGCCACATGATGTGTCTCATATAATTTTTTACCGCCATGTTTGTCAAAAAATACACATGATGCTTGTTCAAACAATAATCGCAGACAAACAAGGTATCGTGGTCCTCGCTATCCGACATGTAGAAATGAATTCTTCTCTCATTTTCATCCAAACTTGATCATCTCACAATGTTGCATGTCTCAGATGTATTATGCACTAAAATTGTGCATTGATCATTCCTTTCCAAAGTAGTAGACTCAGATTCTCAATAATCTTAAAAGTATAATTCTCAAAGAAAATCTATGACAGAAACTATGTGGTGTCCTTAGAAAATGTTGCCAAACACCCTCGAATTGTTTGGCCCCGCCATCTTCCTTCATAATTATGTGGTATAAACTCTTTAAGACACTCTTGGCTTCCCGGATAATCTCTACGTTAGCTAGATTTGTAAACCAAATTTTGGTAACTGGGTTTAGTAGAAATCTTGTACCCTCCCTTGCCATCAAAGTAATGTGTTCTCCAATGGGTTCAAGTACCTCAGAATGGTAATGATGTGATCAATGTGATATAACTGGGATAAAATAAAGCTGGAATCTAACCTTGTCATAGGTCTTCCATTCAATGTTGTGTCCCGAATGTATTTCCCAATTCATTTGACAGGTTGGTAACTTGGCAGCCCACAATTTGCACTTGAGACGTCGCACTATGCGCGTGCATGCCACTCCTCGCTTCATCATCCTTGACAAACCAAAGGATCTCCAAAGCTCACCGGGTAGAAGAGTATGTACATTTATTTGTCATGCAAGTTGGCCCAGGCCACAAACCACACAAGTGCACTTGCGCCAGCCCCATGTAATTTCTCATCATGCCTAACCTTATTTATTGCTTGCTTCCACGAAATCAAGCTTTCATGTGATACACACAAATGCAAGTTTCTTATCCCTAACCTTCCTTACATGGTGGTTTCTGTGAGCATGAAACATCAAAAGACAAGTCAAACTTGGGATATTCGCTAGCAAACGCTTATAGAAAAGTAACCTCGCAAGTGCAAATTCACAAGCTATAAAAAGAATTTAAAAGGCCAACAAAAGATCAATATATAGAAACACTTACTCTTGAGTTTCCTCTAGAAAATGCAAGGGATGCATTATGTTCACTCCTTTGCCTAGTCCGGGATCTTCACCACATGTTTTTGTAAGGTGATACTCGTTATTCCTCCAAAAGTCAACTACAAGTTTCCTTCCGATCATAAGCAGTTTTTCTTGTCACTTCGAAAAGTTTTCTGAACATTGACCATGGTCCTTCCCCATGTTCAAGAACAAGTCTTCTCTTAACAAAGAACAGAGACAATTCTTCTATTCAGTTTAGTTGCTTTGCAAAGGCCCTTCTATTTGTGTCAAGATTGACAGAGTAAGCCATGGCAAAGACTTCGCTTCCATGCATCTCAGATCCTTTGCATATTTGTGGGTCAAGTAAATGAATCCTTTCGTTGTCCACTATAGCTTATTGTTTTGAATTCTTTGGTGGTTTGAACACCTAGACCGTGCAACCATTTGGTCGCACTCCCTTAGAATATCTTCCCTATCTTTTCACTAGCATTCTACAAATATTATTAACAAGTTTGCCAATATTCTTTGACAATCTTTTCTTTTTGTGCTTGAATCACCATTCACTATTTGTTCCATCACCGCAGCCTCCCTTTTCTCAGTTTTGTCTTTCTTTTTCTTCTTTGTTCGCCTTCTCTTCTTCCTAAAAAAAAACACCTAAAGAAGCTAACAAAAGTTAATTTGTAAAGGATTCATAAAACAACCGAGATACAACTTGACATACCTTCAATATCCATTGGAGCTTGTGTCCATTTTGATGTAATTCACCATGTGTCAGCTCTCTCTCGCCATAAAATCAGCTTTGTGTTTCTTCATAACAAAATTCACCACCACAATTCTCGAAAGACAAATCAAGAACTAAGTTAGTCATGAAGTTTCTTTTACACAAACAAACAACAATATAATAAATCAATTACCCCGATCCTCTTACATTCCATTTTGTGTCATTCAAAGATAACTTCAAAGATGCTTCTTCACGTAAATATCTTACACCACCTTAGATTTAGTTTTTACATTCAATATCATTTCTAAAATTCACCGTTACATCTAAACAAGCACTTTCAACAACATACCTCATATCTCTGCTTTCATGTAGAATATCCTCTGCTCTTGTTTCATCTTGGACAAAATAGCAGTTCGCTCTCCTATCAAGGCACAACAGCTTAAAAATTAAGTGTCCATGTTAGCCAAGAACAAAGTGCAAGTAGCTATGGTATACCCCTTCACGGAATCATCTTGTCATCAAAATTTGTCGAAATCCAAGGCAAGATCTATAAATCTTTCTATTGTCGCTGGAAATTGTTGTAAGCCCGATAGAATTGTGCTGTGGATCAAATTGCACCTGCTTGGCCAAAGAAGACAGAAGGCGGAATTCCACCATAGTGATGTGATGAATGAATTGCAATAAATTTTGCAAGAACAATGACACAACACCGCCATTTCCTATTTCAATTCCAAAATTCCAGCCCAAACGTATCCAAGAAAAGAATCTCCTCCTCGCTTCAGAATTTTGCATGACGCAGCTCTAATGAAGGGCTTAAAATTCCGCGGATTCGGCCGAGGACTGGGCGCGGACGCCTCATAATGAAGTTCGAAAAGCAGCTTTTCAGCATGGTGTTTCTACATGCTTTTTGTACATGTCAAGCAAAAAACACCTTCTTCCATTTTCAATTCTTTGGGACCTTACATTGCCTTTGATAATTTCCCCTACAGCTACAAAGATGTTATATCCAAATTAGACCTTTCTAAACCTATACCAACCAATCGCTCCATACACCGACTTCTTGGCTACCTTAATTCCTACATCTTAGATGGATTGGTCTACCATGTATTTGTCTCAAGTGTACCTCCTAGACTCACAAATATTGTTGTGTTGAAAATAATATCTTAAGCATTGAGAAAGGGAAAGGGACAGATGGCTCCAATTACAAAGATACAAAGAAAATAATCTTCAACAAGGAAGTGTTATGAAACATTACCTCAAAAAGGTAAATGCGTATCTCGCAAAGAGGGCGTAATAAGAATAATAAAATGGCAGCTTTCAAGAGGATCCGTGAGGAAGAAAAAGTTGCTAATGATAGTCCTCCAACTCGACCGCCTCCCATTAGCTTCAAGAGTCAACTTTCTCAAGACTCCTCCTTGGAGCAAAATTTCAAATAAATCTATGTTTTGAACAGAGGTTTCCCTGGTATGATGCACAATATTTCATGCAAAGAAGGAAAAGGAAAAGATCCCCCACTTAAATATTATCTCAAAACAAACTCGTGAATGTCAAGTACCGAGCACACCGATAATTATAAGAAGTTTCTAAAAGGGCAAAATCAAGCAGGGCCAATGATACCCTCTCACCAAACTCAACACATATGAAAGAAGAAATCTGTCCTCTCAACATCAAAAACTTATGGGGACCGTAAAAGTCAATAAAGGTATTGTTGTCCATTCAGAACCCAAAGAAATGCAAAAGGATACAAAATGCAATTCTGGTACCTGGTTACCAAGGAGGGAAGGAAGGTTCTTTTTATCGGCCCCAGAGGCCAATCGGCCTATGGGACCCAAATTACATCTGTTCAATAAGCCCGTTACCCTGATTAAAAACTCTTGGTGATGGGGAAAAACCGCTGCAGCTATCAAGCTCACGCTATGAATCGTATTAAAATATACATATACATTACGAATTCCTCGCACCTCTAGGAGAGGCTCTCGGGGCAGAGGTGAGTCCACAGATCCAAAACCTCCTCGGAGGTAGGAGCCAAGGGATCAACTAACTGGGCCAGACCGGTAGCCTCCTTCCGTAGCGCACTGTGTCGCATCAAGAGAATGTGCTGGAGTCTGGCTGGCGACTATAATGGGATGTACTAGAAGGCATGGCTTTCATCCTCAACAACCCCCGGGCAACACCGACAAAGCTCGTCTCCAAGGCGACTCTCCAACCCACCACCCGCCTCAGTCGGGCGATGGTGGGCCCCCGCTCAATGTGGACGCCATGATCCCCGCGCCTCTTCATGGGCAAGTTCCAGAGAATGCGTAGAGCCGTGGGCCTCGAATCCGTGCGCTTATGTGCCGCTTGCGGTGCCACCTTTACATGTTCCAGAGCATGGTGGTCCTGTGAGCTTCTCCAGAAACAAGAGTCCAAGTACCCCTTAGCCTATCCCTACTGCACTGTGTGTACCGACACACCTATGTAAGCGCTTCACGTTTCCAATACAATGAGCCACCGGCTCTCTTGTTCCTTCCAACAAGCCCCCGAGTCGCTAAGGGCCCACGCCACAACAGAAGATTGGCAAGGGGCCGGTGTCGCCCCATGCTGGCCACCGGAAATAAACAATGTCTATCGAGGACGCGATGTCGCGGGCGCGAACCGCCTCTGCAAATAAGATCTAATATGGAACTCCAGGGTCGACTCCTGCTGCCCAGAGATCAAAATGCCTCGACCAAATGGTGCCGCTCTGTCGCTAAATATACCACTGGGTCCTACCCCCACCCATGTATAATCAAGCTCCACCCGTTCGGAATAAATGTGATCGGTGGCTCCTACCATATAGCTCGCCCCTGACTATTGTTTCAGATTAGCGCATGGGCCACTTTCCAACCTCAGCGGGTCACCCGGCTAATGGATGGCATCCCAATATATTGAGGACGGAAATTCCACCCTGTGTACTTGTAGTCGGGTGCAACCTCTACCACCGCTCGGAGCAAGAGCTTGAGGTGCCGGGATGTGACGGAGGGAGCATATGAGAACCACCTAGTCTTAAGCAGGGCTGGCCACGCATGTCCGCCGCCCGCGTAATGTCCGTGGCATCTAGGTGTGCCTCGCATGCCTCGTGCGGGGCCAAGAGTTCACATTCGGTGATACATGAGCCGGATGACCTCGGGTGCAAGAGTCAGATAACCGCCCCCATTGGCGCAGAAGCTGTGCCTAACCGGTCAACAATGTAAAGTCCAAAGAGTGTGGGTGAGAGAGGACAACCTTGCCTAACTCCAATGCTACTGGCAAATGATTGTCCTTCCAGTTGCATGCGCATTCCCTCAAACACCCCTCAACAACCTCAATCAAGTCCTTTTATCAAAATAATTGCATGGATGAGCCTTACCATTTCCAATGCTCCTATGCCATCTAAGCATCCTTTCAGAAAACTAATAAAGCTCACTTCATCTGGCTCCATACTGACTACCAGCATTTCAATGAGAAGCTTAAAAGCTTCTTTGCTTTGACCAAGTTGGGCAAATTTTGTAAGCAGCATAATCCACGAGTCATGGTCTTGCATCCTTCCTATCAAATTCCGAAGACTTCTTCTCAATTCCAGAAACTTTACTATACATATGAATGAGAGTGCATCTAACAAAGATGTCTAAGTCAGATCCAAATTTATAAAAATTAATCAACCATTCCCCATAACACATAGCTGTATCCATTGCACACGTCCTCAGAAGGCTTGCTAGTGTAAAATTATCCGATTTCACGCCTTTCTGTTTCATTTTCCAAAATAGCTTCATGGTTTCTCTTGCATTGTTTTTTAAGCATATCCTGCAATAATTGTATTCCATGTGACAATATTATTGACAGACAATTTATTAAATAAGTTGCATGCATCTGCTATACTGCTTCAATTAATACCCACTTTTTTAAATGCAGGTATGAATACGTTTTTCATGCCCAAAATTGATGCTACTACTGCAAGTGTCGACATAAAAATTGTTGATTCTTACCTCAGTGTCTATAGGGTCCATGTGCTTTAAAATATTTAAGGTCTACTTTAGCTCTTTCTCATTGCAGAGGGCCTTCACAATCTCAAAAGGCACATAAAAATTAGCTTTACACGCTCTATTTTGAATCACCATGTGAGAACCTGGAGGACTTGATAATGCACTGTGCAATTTTCCTCAACTCCATTTATTGTTAGAATAGAATAGAATAGAATAGAACGATTCGATTTTTATCATCCACGGAGACAAATCAGCCTAAGGGACCCAACAAAATTGTGCACCAAAAATTGAAAGTTATTTCTCATATTTATATTCCTAATATATACTTAACTTATGTAAGTCTTTTAGCACCACATTTATTTTGTTCCTCAATGCACTTATTTATAGAACATTGAAAAGCAGGAAGATGTTCTCATATGTGGCTCTTCTACTTGTCTGATTCTTCGGCATGGCATGCCAAATTCATTCTTTGAGTCATGATGTCTTGGCAGCTACAACGTAATCTAGAATATGTAGCATAATAAAGGGGTTTTGTGTTTTTGTAATGCTTTCACTAAGGTTTTCCATGATTTCTGGATAGCCCAAAATGGATGTACTAATGCGCATATCTAGAGTGTTCATTTCTCAGCCATTGATTTTAGCCTTTTTCAAATTGTCAATAACCAATGGCTCACAACAAAAGCTCCTTTTTGTGCATGTGGTATAATGGTCAACAACCAATGGCTCACAAATAAAAGCCCTCTTTTTTGTGTGTGCATAATGGGCACATGAAGGTTTTGAAGGGCGCATGTAGTACTACTGCAACATATTATTTCTTATCATAACTTTTGATCCAGAGTCTTCGCATGATTTTTATTATGCTGTTCTCCTAGATCTTTTTTGATAATGTATGATATGGATATATTTGGTTGCTATCTATACTAAAACAGCAATTTTTCGGCTGGTTGGGGTTACGAAGTACTGAAGGGCTTTACGTAGTGCAGCTCTCGTCACGCAAGAATACATTTCTATTATAACTTTTGATCCCGAGCTCTGCTTCAGATGATTTTTATTGTTTCTAAGCTTCCTCTCCTGACTTTATAGTGTATGATATGGATATGTTTGCCAAGTTATTCATGCTAAAACAAAGAATTTTTTATCGGGTTTGTAGGCTTTCACATCCTACCAGCTTGATTATTATCACAGATTGCGCTTATTGGATATTGTTTTACGGCTCATTTCAATGAAGCTTGCAAAATTACCATACATTTCTAGATTTTGAGGCAGTTATCATAAATTTCAGGCTTTCTAGATCCTTCTCATAATCGCTAAAAAGTTTCACTTTGGTTTCTCACCGCCAAGAATCCATGGAGGCCAAAGGTCAGCCAAGTAAATTCCAGCTTGAAAATGCTTGTGTATGGGTGTTGCAAACTTTATGACTTTCGTAATAATGGATCAATCAGCTTCATCTTTATGGTGGTAAGTTTTACTTATGTTCTATTTGTTTTATTGTGAAGAAATTCAAAAGCTACAGTGATGTAGAAAGCCTCAAATAAATTTAGTTTTTTCCGTTTGAATTCTAAATTTTTTGTCACACCGGGAGGGAGACGCCCCTAAGGTCTCTTCACGGGAGAAGGAAGGAAGGAAGGAAGGTACTTTTATCAGTCTGACGGAGACCAATCTGGCTTCCATGGGACCCAATATTAAAACGTAGTTATAGCTTGGACATCGCTCGCGATTAAAACCCTCACCGGGCTACCTTTTGAGGGAAAAACCGTGGGCGTTAAATCTCGCCGGCTGCAATCAGGCTAATCATATAAAATGCAAAACATCCCAATATATTACCATGCACCACCCTCAGAGTGCCTAGTCACGCCACCAGCGGGGCAAATGTGACTGGGCAGTCCGGGAAGCATCTCCCCGGATGTATGACCCTGCGGCAATTTGCATCGACGGTGTTCATCAAGAAATGCAGGCACGTCCTACTGCATCTGCGGGAGGCCGACCGCCCGGATCTCAATCAACACCGGCAACTCGAAAGTGTGAGACTCATCCTCAATGGCACCCGCTGATGCTGATCGCATGTAGCCTCTGCCCTCAAGGGGCTCCCCAATCCACCCGCCCCGCCTCAGCGCGGCGATGGTGGGCACCTCGTATAATGGAGGTAATGAAATCAGCGCTTTCGGGGCGTACCGAACTTGTGTAGAGTTGTGGGCCCCGGGGCTAACACGGGGTTGATGTGCCTCGTAATGGGCCATTTGACCGCTTCTAGAAAGCAATGTAGTCCCGTGATCGCCATAAAACAAGCATCTAGGTACCTCCCGCAGTCGCCACGATTACCGCCATACCAAATTGCACGCATCTATGCTCCCCGCACGCTCCATCCGCTTAACCACTCGACTTTCATCTCCAACAAAGTTCTAAGTCACGCGACTCATGGCCACAAGTAGTTGAAAAAGTGAGCCAGCATCACCTATAGTAACCACTTTCGAAAATAGACGATGTGTCTATCATACGCTCAATAAGCGCAAGAATCCAGCTTCCCCGCAGCTAGACCGAGACCGGCGGTTTCACCCTGCGCCCGCTAAAATGCCTTCAGACTGCCCAAGTCATTCCAGCCGCCAAAGAGACGACGTTCCCAAACTCCTCACCCCGCATTGCATGACAGCTCACCGCCCTAATTGTATGTGACCTATGGCTCCCAATCATATAGCTCGCCGCGGATCGTTGTTCAGATGGTATAAAGCGCTTCAAATTGCCACTCAAGCAGCGATAGACGCTTCTCCCAAAGAGCTTGGTGGAGGGGAACTCCACCCTAGGTACTAGGTGGGCGTGATTTCAGCCAAAGCCGCCCCTCGGCATGTGAGTGCAGTGGAGGCATGGGGTGACGTGGAAGAGGATATGAGAACCACCCCGTCTTGGCCGATTGGACGCCAAGATGTCTCTGTAGTATTCTCGACAAAATGTGCGTCTAGGGCATCCGTGTGAGACCGTGATAGCTTCGGTGTGTGGCCAGTGCCAATGACCGTGAGTAGATGAGCCGGCGATGACCCGTGCAAAAGTCAGATGCCATCCCCCCATGCTCAAGCCGTGGCTCTAACCGACCAACAATGTAGAGGCCAAAAAGTGTCAAGCGCAGAGGGGGCAACCCGCCGACCCCGACATACTCACCGTGAATGCTTGTCCAAGCTGGGTCGTGATCCCGCCAAAACAACTCTCATACAACTCAGATATGGTGCATCTCGCATGTGCAAATGGAGCCCCGCTTGACGCGCAGCCTAGCCTACGCCTTCCCGGGACCAGATCAAAAGCCTTTAAGTCCATTAAAGCAAAAGAATACAAGTCCACCATGATTCCTACCAGTTTCAATCAGTGCCCGCACAGAAAGATATGGCTTTCACCGCTTGAGTGACGGCTCGTGCCCGCCTCGTGGAGGGCTCAAGACATCCACGCCTCCGCCAACCGGGTCAACTGCTGCTCGAATGCCCAACAGCTTTGGCAACACCGAATCACCTTCATGATCGTCCTGGGTGAATTGGGTTTGACAGCAGTGGGCCCGCTTTGTGAATGGGAACAACCCCGCTTGTGGTCCGGTTTGGGAACCTCCCAATGCTCGCTGGAATGGTGGCGAAGGAGGACCGCATGCTGCCGCCCTCAGCCTAATTTTGAGTAACTCGCCCGCATACCATCGAGGTAGCAATACGTAACTGGAAACGAAGTACCGATGGA